>JAHWFP010092316.1:25675-48040 GCA_023313725.1 Lithobius niger | reverse complement strand
GCTGGAGGACCCCCTATATTTACCACGCTCTTTATTTCCTTTTAATGTATTTTTTTTACAACTATAGCAATGTGTAACCTTAAAAATCACATTCATTTTGTGTAGCAGGTAATAAAGGAATCCTGATAGACTTGATTTTTTCAGTCTCATGATAAATCCGATGTAAATGAACGAATTATCTTCTATGCAATTTTCCCCACGATATACTCTGTGTGGATAAAGGCATTGACATTATGCATTAACCACAAAGTATACCCACAAAGTGTGTTGAATATAGTTTTATGCGAAAATGAAGCTAACTGACGATCATATCTTCTAAATTCCATGTATAGATTTTTTTGTATTCATTTTGACATGCTGCACTTTGAACGTCATACATAATGAGAGTGAGCATTCAAAGCTACGTTAGTATGAAGCCATATCGAAAGTAGTGACATACACATTTCTAACTGTCAGTATGAACCAATCCGTTTGAAATATTTAATATTAAAAAAATGCTTAACACCCACGAGCAACAATTTGAATTCGGGACAATTTCCTATTTTACTTAAATAAATTAGGGATATAGTTTGATTTACATACCCATACAAAAATACTGAAACAATTATCATCAACTCAAATTCTCCAATATCGTTGACAGGAATCGTAAAAGTAAGCCCAGTTATGATTAATTATATTAAAGAATTTTTTAATACTCTTGCAAGCGGTTTGTAGAGTGGGAAAAACTGAATAAACAAGACACATACTGTCGGATTATTTAACATTAACAACTGACTTTTTCAATAAAGAATTTCTCAAGTACTACTGAACCACACCCACCACTCACCGATATGGGCTGTACATGTATTGTCGTCTATGTACAGCCCATATTTCTGGAACGTGTCCAACTGTTCGATTATTTTTCTTCTCTGTCACTATTCATTTCATCCTCTGAAAATTATCAATTGTCATAATGGCAAACAGTGCTGCACAAGTAGGCATACATCATTCTACTTCTTCATCAACAGGAATTTTCTCTAGAGTTAAGCTGACAAGTTAAAAATTTAAAGCGGCCAGGTTCACAAAGAACCAATGTAGATGGTGTTTCATATCCACTAAGTACTGCTGTACATCACGTGTCAGTAGGAATTGTTCACTTGTATTGTCTAAAGAATGATTTTTATGCCTTCTCACAGAGCGGTTACGATGATGGAGAAGGGCGAGCATCAGCTGAATACAGTAGAAAATTAGCATTCGTGTTGGATGTCAACCTACAGACAGGGCATGTAAAAGATGTCTCTGATTTCTGATTTCTGATTTCTCTAGTTAAGGTACAGCAACATAATTGTGTCACATGCATGGTGACGATTAAGGAATGCCCTCACATGATGGGTTCAAAACCAGCATCGTCTCTTATGTCTGACTGCACTGGTCACACAAGTACCTCACGGCTGTATATTAGAAAAGAAAGAAAAAGTAAGAGAGCGTAAGTACAGGCGATTACATAAGTTTATTCACAAAAACAATAACAACAACAACATAGGTCAATGTTACATAAGTTTATTCAAATAATTAAACACATATTTGTCATAATTGGGCTTAGTTTTTAAAGAGTTAATGATGTTAGTTTAAAACAAACAAAAAACACGAAAATAACCCCACATCTTCGTATTAACGTCTTGCATAATCTCCGTATTGTGCCTACCACCAACCAATTACACATCTTCTCCGTAAATGATAAAGTAAAGAGTTAGTCAAAGGTGTTAGTCCAAGGGAATCAATATATTCAGTCACCTACAACAACCCAATCAAATCGAGGTTGTCAAAATAATATATTATTAAAACTTCACCCTTTTCTGAGGAAACGTGATTAGAAGGGAAAACACCTAGAAATGTACTACAACATGAACGTAAAATATTGTCTATCTGTTGCTTATTTATTATTCAATAGAGTATGTGTCTCTTTTTATCAAATTTCGTTAAAGCCACTCTTTTTCAGTCACGTTTTGTGCCAAATCAGTGGAGAAAGCCAGTTCCAAAACTGCAAAAACATTGTTTCCAAAGAAACGTGAAGAAGTCACGTTCCGATTTCAGTCAGTAGTCAAGTCAAACTAAAACAGATTACTTCTATTCCTCTTAAAATTAGTAAAACTTACACCATTGGTCGCATCTTGATGTTAAATTCCTAAACCGTTGACAAGTTAAGTTACACAGTTAATGGTTTGGAATTATGAGTTACACCCTTCACAGAAAGTGTTAAAATATCAAATGAAAATGTTCGTAGACGTACGTAGATGTACATTAGCATAGATACATGTGAAGGCAACGTGTGTCACTAATCTGACAGTAACACAGGACCGTTAAACAAATTGTCGATACTAGCATTGTGTGCACCCGTTGTTAGAATACAGTCATCCTGTAGGGTTATTTCATGCTCCAGATAGACTTTTTCCGTGAGCAGTGGAAATAGAAGGGGAAGGGATAATGTTACGTATGTAAAAAGCGGCTTCAGAAGTTACGATCATGTGAGCTGTATTAGTCAGAATCCTGCACGGTTAAATAAAAATGGAACTGTGGTCTGTGGGTAACAAACTTAAAATTCATCCCCGTTTTATTAAAAATAAGACTAGATCAGTTCAATACATCAGTGGGCCACATTTGATAAGCAGAACTGGTACTGTGGAATGAAGGTCTAGCAACAACAACAGTTTTACTATCCAAAGTAGTTGTAGCGCGTGGCTCACCATATGAGGTCTTGGGGAAAAGCTGCCAGTTTTCCTGAGATGGCAGACCGCATTGCTTAACTGACGGGATGGGGATGTGACTTGGAGAACCGCTGACTGTAGTCTTACTGCCTCTGATAAGTTGCATCTAGACTCCCCATACATGACCACCACTTCCAGATATTCGTTTGGAGTATACAGCGACAGTATGCTTTACTGCCACCACAGTCCGTGAAGAAAAGCAGGCTGTGATTGGAGGCCATTAAACTTCAAACACATAAATTACAGAACAAAGGTCATTGTGCCCTCTTTAAGAAAAAGTAAATCAGCATGTGATGTAAAGTTGGTAATAAACTTAACACATCCTAGAAGTTCTACCCCAACCTTACGAACTGAGAAGTTAAACGAGTGGACAGTAAATCAATATATTTTGTAAGAATGCATATAAGCTTAATTATGGTTCGTACAATTGCGCATTTTACCATTTTGTCTTATAAAGTAAGTGCAACCATAGATTCATGGACGTGATAAAAGCCCTTTCAACAGCTGTCAAATCTGAAGCATTGGCAGACTTCACCTTAATAAGTATTTAAATTGAAGATAATTCAATATAATCTACAAAACTAGTGATCATAAATTCGATTACTTGAGTCTTTCCAATATACGGGAATGTATTCAACACATTTTTTCTTTTGAATGGAAAGTTGCACAAGACTGACTGAGAATAAACAGAGCAGCGATAACAGCCACTCACACAAATTCGGGTGAAGAAGCACAGTGGCATAACTTGGTCGATGTGGGCCCCAGTGCAAGAAATTATAGCGGACGCCCTCCCCCCAACTGCTCGATGCCAACACACGGATATGGAAATGTATATATATATATATATAATAGCTAAGGATGGCATGTGCTTGGTAAATGGTGTGTCAAGTGTTTAGGGATATGTTTTGATGGTATAAGTGCTTATAAACAATAGTGAGATAAAAGGATAGCGAGGGGAGGGGGAGAAGCAACAATGAGTAAAATGGAGAGCGAGGGGAGGGGAGAAAGCTCCAACGACAACGCAAAAAATGTTTTAGCAAGAGAAAAGTAATTCAAGTTTGGGCCCTGGCCACGCCATTGAGGTCCTTTTGGACGGTGCTTGAAAGACTGGTATCGGGTTTTCTCTTTTTTTTTTCTTGCCAATTTTGAAAGTCGAGGGTCAATGTGGACTCGGCTTAAGACTTAATAATTTTAAGTTTAGGAAAACGATCATCCTGCAGTTAACACAAGCACGGGAACAGTACGAACAAGATCGCAAGCCACGCACACGCCTGCCTTGCCGTTTTCGTGCATTGATAGTTGGAGAAACACAAGAAAGGATGGGGCAACCCCTGGACAAGCAATAATTGGTGAGACATAAACCTATAATAAAGCTGTAAAATCAATTATTTATCTCGATTATTTTTTCTTCCTCTTCTCTCTTTCGTCCTTTTTTTTATTTGTGTGTGGGCCCCCTGCAGCCACACCCTTCGCTCCCTGCACGTTACTCCACTGAAGAAGCATTTTGAGTATAATGAGTGGCTAGAAGATGTGTTGACTCATTATACAGTTGAGTCAAAAATCCCCTGCACCCAACAAAAGTCCTACAGGATTGAGATTACACTCCTGACACATAGGACCAAATTTTGTCCCTAAGATGAGGTCCACTCCATGAGCTTGCAATGGGGTGGGTGCCCTGTCTCCTCAACTCCCAAATATAAAACTTACCTTTGTTCCTTCAGAAATATACATTTGCTTCTACTTGGGGAAATATGTGCAAGACAAGCCGATGTGATTCCCAAAAACAGCACGCTAATGGAATACATTAAGTATGTTGTACTGCAGCTTCAATGTAGCTCCCATGCTCACATGAGGGATTCCCTGCACGGTGCAGGATATTGTCCGTTGCACCTGCCAAAGGATCTACAGAACTGAGATTACACACCTGATACATAAGACGAAGTTTTGTTCCTAATATGGGGGTCACTGCATGAGCTTGCATTGGGGCACCTTGACCCCTCCCCCTAAACCCCCGGCACTTCCTTGTTGATTGTTGCCATCTTGATGGTTTTCGTCGTCGTTTCCATCTTCCGCATGTCATTGTGCGTCAATTGGGCGATAAGTCTGTCCTCCTGTCCGGTGTTTTTCAATTTTTGCAGGAGGTACAGATGTATGACAAGATTTAGATTAGGGGTTTGAATAATATCTCTGTAATGTGTGGTGTAGTGGCAACCCGGACCTCTGCACTGTGACTGAGGTTGGCGCTAATGACCAAGCTGTCGACGCGCCATTAAGCCTCATTTCCCCCCCCCCCAAACCCCCAGACACCAAGTTATTTCTGTTTCTTAAAATTAACATGAATTACTCTCCTGGGTTGAGCAATTGATTCCTGACACGTCCATCAATTGAAAAGAACAGGCTAATCTGCATCTGCGCCTCATCATCAGGCATCGTTGGGAAAGGGAGAGGATACGAGAACTGCCGAATTTTGAACAAAACGTTTGTTCATCTGTTGTGTGTGTACCAAATCTTTTTTGTCTGCTGCAATGCAGTCCTGAAGCCTTTGTCAGCTACCCGCCCTAACATTGCCAGGTATATAGTGGCACAGGCATCAAGTGTAAGTTACTGCAAATCGTCAACATTCTGAGGTGGCATAAATGCTTGATTGGATGTAACCCTACAGGAGAAATTCTGATGGGGTAGATCAGGTGACTGAGTAGCCCGCATTATCGGCCCTCACATCCACTCTAACTTTAAGAAAATGTAGCATCAGCCATCTGCATATATCCAGCCCAAAACGGGGTGGTGCACTATAGTGTACATAGAGTGGTAAGTCATCAACATACTCCACGACTCCATTATCTAGAATAACCTGGTGATGTCTTGCAGCAATAAAGTTACCATCATAAAAAAAACTGTTCCGATCAGTGTGTTATCAATTATGCCACACTAGACATTGGTGTGTCACTGTACCTGCTGGTTATTTTCCCACAGCCAGAATGGGTTTGTCTCTGCTGATAATGTGCATTCTGCAGGTTAACCTAGGACTCAAACCCAAGAAAAGGAAGCTTCATTTTTCCACAAAACAGATCTAAGGAAGCTGGGTTCATTGGGTTAAGGGGACTGGAGCTTAAAGGGACATCGACTGCTACATCATGAGCATCACGTTTCCTACACTGCACTGGTCGAGGATGCCCCTATCACAGTGCGGTTTGAGTTGTGCGGCACTTCACGAATCAGCAATGTATTGTTCATGCCCCCCCTGTGTACAGCATCCCCAGCCAAAAGGCCATGTGCAAATGGACATGGTAGGGATGAAACTTTTCTTGGTTCAATATCCGCATGGCATATTGTTGTGCAATCTCTACCTGTTACGCAACATGATGTGTGCTGGCATATTGAAACAGTTGCATGTAAGGTATATCAGCAGTTTTGCTACCCACACCTGTTGCAATGCATGGTCTACCCATCCGTGGTCTAGGGCCAAACTGCAAGTTTCCCTAAGATTGCAGACCACGTTGCTGATTAACTGATGGGATGCATGGTGGTCATGACCAGGGGACCTACTGACTGTACAGTCTTGCTGCCTCAGTTAAGTTGCGTCCAGACACCTCATACATGATCACCATTTCTAGGTATTCAGTGGAAGTATACGCCTCTAGTATACTTTACTGCCACGACAGTTCAAGAAGAAAATCAATCTCTTATTGTAGGCCATAAAACTTCAAGCACATAAATTTTGAGTACAACAAAAATGGTAAATAAACAACATCACATAAGTCATTGTGCTTCCTTGAGATTAATGAAATTAGCCTGTGACATAAGGCCAGCAGAAAACTTAAAATAGATATTTAGAGTGGTACCAAAAAATGTAATAGTGAGGGCGTGAAATTGTTTTATGTCCTCCCTGGAAAAAAATATATGTCTGGGATTGTAGGCCACTAAACTTCAAACGGGGTGAAACCAATAATATGAAAAAAGAAATCATCAAGCTTTATTTGTGCCTATCCTAAGAATTAAATCTGCTTGAGAATGCAGACCACTAAACACAATATGTAGTAATTTACCAATCTACTGAAAAGAATGTGTATGACTTGGTATGGAAAACGAATCAAGACTGAGAGCATGAGAACCTAGGAAACTTCAAAACCATAGCAAGTTAGTCACTGTCAAATACCCCAAACGTGACGTTTTTTACTAACAGCAGCCAAGTTTTGGTCGCCTCAAAGTTTTGGTCGCTTCTGTGATTTGTGCATGTGCGTATGTTCTGTCATAATATGCTTCAGCGGTGTGCCAAAGCCATTTCGATTGGAGTGTGATATTGCAAACTTCCATTAAATTTGCAATACTTAACTAATGTTTGGAAAAAGGAATTCATCGCTGCCCATCCCCCAGATGAAATCAATAGATGAAACAACCAATTGAGTGCCATTTCATATTTTGAAAGGTGCTAAATCCCTGCCACTATCTGACTCCTCAATGAATACATGTAATAAACCACTTAGTTAATAGCCTTTTAAAGGCATGCCATGTCCCAGGGGATGGGAGTGCCGTCAAAAAGTAAAGAGCCTCTTAAAGGCGTTATTCTTTTCACTTTTTAGGAGGTGTCAGTAATGGGAACGTACAAGTATTATAACATTAGGAAGGGAAGGGGGTTCGCCTCCTGATGACGATTGCTGATGAGGGGGTAAAGTGGGATGGCCAGTTGGTGATGTAAAAGTAGTAACAAAAAAGTCATACAACGCCACGGCACCGGCACCAGCTTAAGTATTCGTGTCACGTACACGGGGTCGAAGGTCAAGGTCACCAAAAACAGTAACGTTATTCCTATATGGTTATCTTTCAGTTTTCAACAGTATGTAGGTTGTGTCAGAGTGGCCGAGTGGTCTAAGGCATCAAATACAAGTTCTGTTACTCAAATGCTCTGATCCTCACCTCTGACACATCTTTTAAAAATTTTGTAGTCTATGGGTTATGTTTAACTCATTTCAATTTTGTAAGAATAACTGGATGGAATAACATTTCGATACTAAATATTACGTAATATAGTAAATAAAAGCAGGTAAATGACAAAAACATGAAAGTAAATACAAATACAAATAAAATTTATTCATATATAGATACAATAATTAACATATGTTTCAATTCTTCTTTGAAAAAACTATCGGTAAGCTGATTGATACAACCGAATCCACAAGGCATTCATCCCATGTGGATAGCACCTCATGAAGGGACAGTTTGGATTCATTGTCTTGTGACACTCTGAAGGCAGATCAGTTATACTCTACGAAACAAATTTCAAATCACAATAGGAACAAACAACACAGTCATTGTTATCAAGTGTTGCACGGGAAAAATCCTGCTCTGGCCATCTTGTGTGCTGATTGTTCACCATCCATAAACCAATTAACGACAAAAGTGTTTTCTCATCCCGTAGTAGTGAACAGATTCGTGGAATCTGTGTACATCAAACTGCTCCTCATTGTTCTAGCACTTGTAATTGAATAACATACTCTATTGGGTGATGCGTCTTCATTTATAATGTGCTGTAATGGCCATAAGGAACTGTAACAATGCGGCAGGGTAAGATCCACCTCTTGTCATCGTAAGCTGTTAAACAAAGTTTTCCTTATTCGATGGTGAATAACAAATGATCGTTACTTCTAATGTTTGTCATTGAATAGGAAAAGCATTATTGTTCCTGTAAACAATGTACGTAATCATCACTTGTTACGTCATTCCATAAAACAGATTTCTTTATCCCTTTTCCAACCTTTTTTATCATACTCTATCATATACATTTTTGATTTCAATCCAACAAACCTAGAAATGGGTAAGGATCCAGTTTCATCTTTCATTTTTCCAGGAACTTTTTTATTTTCGTCAGAAAAAAAAATGATTGGTTGGGTAATTGCTCGTGTCAAACAAATGACGTGATTCAGCCATGTCTCGATACAAATTATCGGTGAATACGTGATAGGTGAACGAATCGGTATCGGTCGTTGATAATTTACAATTATCACCGTATTTTGGAATGATGTATCCATAATGGAATTCAAACATCGATAATTTAGATAGGTCTGACACACCAAATCCTAAGTGAACTGGCTTGTTTAATATTACTTTTAACCTGTGTAGTCTAAACAAACCTAACTTGTCAGTTAATGGATTGAAGTATGTGACTGAGGATTTGGCTACTAATTTCCTCATTCTAGCTAATGTTGTTGTAAATTTGATCGATACGTGTTTACGTACGTTCTCCAGACTCTTTCCGTAAATACTGTTGTTCGTCAGTTTAAAATTATCACGTTCAAATTCAGTTGTAGCCTGTTGTCGTTTTTCAGTATTAAATTCGATAAACGGTTTCAACCAAGCTTTTTGTTTGAAAGTCACTCTTCTGTGTATTTTTTCAAGCACCAAACCGTGTGAAAGATAGAACTGCAAGTTTTTGTAGTGACAAACGTAATTTTTTCGGGGAAGAAAGTGTGAAACTAATTTGTTAGTCGAATTTGGTAATTTGAATAGTGCATGCAGCTCTTTGTTGTAAGGTGACAACATTTCGTAAGTTATTGTTAGATTTTCTGGTGCTAAGGGATAATCAGAATGTTTTTCGTGTAAGTATTCAGGATAATCCAAATCTACCTCTAAAACATATTCAGTATCATTTTCAGGTAGTTTTGGCACGTTGAGTGTAGCTATTTCTACAGCCGTTAACCAACGAAAACCTGAATATGGTAAGGCTTGCTCAAGCAAAAACTGAACAGATTATTTTTATCCAAATACTCTATGTATGCCGTAGTTGCGTCAGGGTTGTAATTTGTCAGGTAAGGATTGTTAGCTTCTGTGTACGATTTGATACTGTGGAGACACCCCCACGTACCCCACGTTCGAACATCATGTACATATCGATATCTGTTAATAACTCAAGTTTTTCGTTGGTTAATTTCAATGCTGCATCCCACGTCAAACCTGGAAGACTGAAGTAATGGACAGCGTCTAGTCCATAATATTTCAAGCACATGGTGTGATAAGCCTGAAAAACATCACCCAGGAGCACTGCATCAGTTAATAAATAGTAATCGTGATACTCACCCAATGTTTGACAGTCTAGTAAATTCCACACGTGTTGTGCGTATGTATATTGTTCGTCTGTGATAACACTGTCTGTTAATATACAATAGAATGAATCCTTTGGTGGAAGTTGTTGTTTGTCAAACTTGGAAAAAGAATCAAAATACTCGTGCAGATATTGTCCTTTACAAGTGAGATCCTTGTATGTTGATTAGGAAAAATGGTTTGCATTAAAGGAAATTCTGACACAGTTTTAACTAATGTGTCCAAAGAGGCAGACAGGAACTGATATGAGTCCAAAAAAATATTTTTTTTTTACTTTCAAGGATAGATACCGTTCAGTGTTCTTTGGAATAATTTTTACAGAATGGTCACCAAAATAAGACAAACTACGTACGATTAGGTGTAAATTGTTGGAACTCAGGTTATGGAATAAAATTGGTAGTGTTGGTTTATATTTATACAATAAATTACAACGCTGATGCGTCTCCTCTGTATTAGCCAGAAATATGATCATGGTCACGTACACGCATATTGTGTAGCGCAAATGATGAATTGCAAATATAACAATGTGTCGCTGCTCTGAAACTCTTTTCATTATCGGTCATGTAAATCATAGGAGCAATTACAGATAATTTGAATGCAATTTCTGCCAGAACAATTAAAAGACATTCAAAAAGTTTTTCTACACAATAGTCTTCCCGATACACTTTATACGAATGATCTTGTCCTTTGTTATCAACAATGACATAAGCAAACTACGTGTGTTTCTAATTTTTGTATATAAGAAGAATTAGGTTCAGGCTGACAAGTACTGACTTTAGGTAATATGCATATCTGACAAACATATCTGTTTGTATTACTGTAAGTGAGTCGATTAAAATCTCTAATGAAACAATAATGTTTATTATCTGAATCCAAATTGCTTATATGTAAGGGGAAAATCGTTTTGTTCTCATAACCATAAACACTAACCGCATTGTTATTTTGTTTTTCAAAACGATTTACTTCCGAGAGTGGTGTGGGAAAACTGATTCCATTGAGATTTAATGAACCCAAGAATCTTTTGTATTGCTTGTAACGTGAGGGATGCTCAGCACCATCGACACGATGCAATTCAGCCAGTACAGAATAAACAAAACAACGATTATCGAAATAATCTATGTTCAACAAAGCATACTTATTAATTAAATAATCATCTAAATGATAATTACGTCCACCAGCGAGAGGGACTTATTGACCAAAATGGATATCGATTATCGATGAAAACTATTACCCATCCTGATCCATTTTTCTGATATGATTCGAAGCTATTCAATCAACATTTTTGTTAAAGCACCACCGACAGCATTATTAAAATCTAAAACACATAAAATAGCAATAGGTTTACTGCATAAATAGATATTTGTAGTTTTTTTCTCGACAGGTGTTTCTTTAACCAAAGTAAGATGAAGACACATCATAAACTTAAATTGTTTGTTACGTCGTTGTACATGGTCAAAAGGTCATAACCCATTACCGCCTGAAAGAACTTTCAGACCCTTTTTTTTAGAGTCCGTATGGTACTCGGGTCGGTTTTCGGATTCGAACCGGCATTGTCTTGGTTTGGTGCCGACGACGCTGACCACTGGGCTGTGACTGCCCGCTTTGCTCGGGGTCCCCGGGGACCCTTCACAAAGCTCGCGCTGGGACTTTTTCGCTGTTATACGTTGAAGGCGTACGTTCGTATCTAGGCGGTTATGGGTTAAAGATGCATTCTGATCATATCGAAGTAAGTTCGTATGTCGACAGTATCTTCCTGTTGTGCGTAGACATATCTCTGAAAAAAGTTTTGGAATGCATTCTCTTCCACAATGAACGGAGGTGGAGGTGGTGGTGGTGACGGTATCGCACGATGGGTAGAGTTATGCTCTCGTAAACCTCTTAAGGTTGAAAAGGAAACATTACACGTAGAGCAATCGAACGTGCATTTCTTTCGTCGATATGGTGTAGTAGTCGGTACTTGGTCCGGATGGTGTTTCCTTTTATGTTGGTATAAACTTTTAGGATGAACATAATTGTTCCCACAGATGTCACATATAAAAGACATTTCTAAAAGAAATAAAAAGAAGTGATTAGTAGATCAACCTCTGTCTCCTGCATTTATAGGTCTCTACCCTTACTACAACAAAATAAATAGACTAAATGAAAAAAAATCAAATTTTATTTACGAAATTATACACATATTTTCCAGGTTTAGACATTTTCCTTAAACGGTTAACAGTTTGGGTAGGTGTACAACCTTTACATTGCTCAGTAATATAATAGATACAAAAATGTCCACAGACTATAGTTCCAAATTTCTGTAAAGGGTAACCATTACACCACCACCGCTTTTTGCTTTTTACACTTATTCAAGTAATTGATAACAGTCTTGTTCACGGGTGGCAAACCCAAGGGATCGAAATATTCTCCACATCCAACGACGATCCAGTGAAGTCCACTGTGTGAAATCTGAAGATCACCATCCAGCCTCTTCTTGGTTTCTTCGGAAGCCGGTTGTTAGCATAAACACCGATGAAGTTTCTACACACTGGTGATAGTTTAGTTTCAATCTGTAAGGTATTCATTTTTTCAAAAGTCAGTCAAAACGTTTCTTCTTTCGTCAATTTCCAGCAAAACATCCGTTTCTGAATAAATTATCAAGTTGACATTTTCCGTTAGATTTTCGGAGAATCTCAATTCAACACGCACAACACCATTACGAACGAGTGACACGTGGGAATTTTGGCCAGCTGACTGATCTGGCGTGAGATCGAAGCAGAATAAAGTATGTCGAAACAACCATTCTTCGTAGGAAATTCCATTTCCAGAATTGTGAAACAATGTTCCAAGTCCACCAAACAAAGAAATGTAGGCTTCAACACAGTTTTTGTTGGTAAAATCCATGGTAATTGGTTTTCCATTGATCATTTGCCCATCAATAGACACCGCTAACGAGTTCAGGTTAAAATGTCTGAAGAACATAGAATCCGCTTTGTAATCTCCGTTATAGGCAGTGTGAGTCACCATTCCTAGGACGATTCTATTCGGAATAACACCTTGGAACAAATTGTCGAATTGTGCTGATTTGGCATTGTTGATGATAGTGTGGATCTTAACATCCGTCTTTTTAAAATGAAACTTAGTTGTACCGACACACAATGCACGTGCGTTCACTAACAAAATATTAGATGCAGGCTTTACTTTCTCTACAAACAGGGCTATATCCACAAATTCAAACAGAGACGCCGTAACACCAGCAGTGATACCCGCTTGCGTTACGTACACATTAAATTTTGGATTGTTTGTAACGAAACGTTTCACACTACATTATTCAACACGAGTTTGTCTTGCAAAGCAATGTCACAATGAAGTCGACCCATTAATTCAACTTCACGACTGCCTTTTATAGTTGCTGATCTATTGCTAGCGTCTAACCAGAGAGCAGCTGTCAGTTGCCTGTTTTTTGCATCGGAACCGTAATTTAATAAAGTTTGAATGCAACCTTTATAGCCGTATTGAAGTTTTCCATTCATAGTTAAGTCGACTTGCCTAAAAAGGGTATTTAATAAAAGTCTGTTTGGTGTCACGTACGAAGACTCAATATCTGTTAGGTTAGTAGTTGAACTTTTTTAAACTTTAACTTTCAAGTACATCAGAGTATTAGCCAGATTTACATATTCATCTACTGATCCTGGAATTACATAATCGATTACTTGATTGGCTGACAAAGTCGCGATGGGTCGGAATTCCACGTATCTTGTCTGTTCGATACTGATTTGTGTAGGCTGGACTGAGAATAATTCTAAAGGTGATAGAAGACATTCACAACTCTGTGGATGTAAAAATGCCATGATGGGACGTGTTATGTCGTTTTAGACGTACTTGGGTCTATTTATACTAGTCTAAAATAGTTTTTTCAATTTTTCATCTTTTATTTATCTTTTTATTAGTTTTAGACTTTCCACTTTCAACTCGGACCACTGCACTGTGACTGAGGTTGGCGCTAATGACCAAGTTGTCGACGCGCCATTAAGCCTTAATCCCCCCTCTTTTGTTCGCTTCCAGTCTGCTGTATTTTATCGTGAATATCGGTCAAAATGTCGTGACCAGCTTCTATAACTCTCACTTTAGTGGAACTGCCAAACGAATAAATGGCATGGCCACGCGATTCATAACAGAAAAAAATTTCCTAACTCGCCATGTCCTGACTGGACTCATCTCCAATAGAATATGAGGATTTCCCCTCACCACTTTGCCCCACGTAATGGTTAGAATATTTGCAACAATACTTCATGATGAAACATTTATAGCTTAGAATGATCGTACGGCGCTATTTATAGGACCATTGTTCAGATTATTTTTTTTTATTATTACATTTTGAAGAAAATGCAAGATAGCTCCTACGCGCGAGTATGAACCCAAATGGTATGCGGCTTCCATCATCAGTACGTATGTCTATTTCTACGTATTGAAAAGAATGGCGTAATGAAGGTAGATAGTGTATTCTAAAAAACTCAACGTTCGTTTGATCACCAGCCTCTTTCATCACGTCTACTTTACGTAATAGCTTAGATCTGCTATCACCTACCAACTGTGGAGCTACAATGTCGCTGTACACATACAACGTCTATATAGAATTGCTGGTAATCTCTTTAACCGGTGTTGTTGTGTTCACCGTGTGTTCGATTATATTAACTTTCCAAGGAAATTGTTCCGATTTAAAACCTAATCTTTGTGCCAGTCTCCAGTTTTCAACGAGTCGTATGTAATATTGACGAGTAACGTCGTAAGCGATCGTGTATCTTCATCACCCAAAGGATCATCACCTGCCAATCCAGCTTTAATTTTTTTAGCTCCCTGTTAACTGTATCTACCAATTGTTTTAAACTATCGTACCTATTTCCCATTTCAGATTCGAGTTCGGTATTCTGCACTTCCGTAATACTTTTATTTGTGTTAATTTTTAAAATTGTAAAAGCAGTTGATCTTTCTCCCTTAATAACTAACGCGTCTTGACTAAAGTTGTTAGGGAAGGTTATCTGGGCTAGGCCTACCTCGTGATTCACGTGCAAATTTAACGGTTCCGACAATTTAGTTGTATAATTTTGTAAAGTATTATTTGGAAATACATCCATGCT
Organism: Lithobius niger; assembly: GCA_023313725.1. Taxonomy (NCBI): domain Eukaryota; kingdom Metazoa; phylum Arthropoda; class Chilopoda; order Lithobiomorpha; family Lithobiidae; genus Lithobius; species Lithobius niger. Next base: position 33,084 of record JAHWFP010092316.1, on the reverse strand, counting down.
ACTATTCAAAGGCAATGTTAACCAGATTTCTTTGCTCATGTTGACAAATCTACTACGTCACTGGTCCCAAATGGCTTGACTCTTTGAGTATCCTTCCCATTAAACAAGATATTCAATTTTTCCACTACGTTTGCGTTGCTTCAGAATCTTTTCAACCTTGTTTCTATCAGGCTTGCTAATTACTTTTTGCAATTCTTGTTTATAAAAACTACCTAAAATTGGTTTAATTTCTAAATCAACTACTAAATACATAGGTATTTTTTTCTCCACTGATTTTAAATTCCTCGCTCGTCCGATTTGGATGATAACCCTTTTCAAAAATACCTTCAAGTTTGGACAATCACCTATTTTTAATCCTTTTTCGTATAAATTGCGATAAACCAATTTTTTATTTTTTTGGGTGACATCTATGGGTCGCATTTTAATAGAACGATGATAGGAAGATTCGTAGGCATTGATAATGTCTGGAAGTACATTTATGTAATGATTTGTATTGTGGGAATGTAAGTACTTGTGAAGCCTTTGTCTCAGCGTTCTAAAAAATCGTTCAGATACAGCCGCCTTTGTCTCAGTGTTTTTTGGAGTAAAATGCTTTATGTAGTACTTTTTAAAAACATTCTGCACCTGTTTAGATCTGAATTCGAGTCCCATATCTGAAAAAAATATATTCTGGTGGTTTTGTTTCCTTAAAAATTGATTCGAACGCTTTACCGACTGTAACAGCATCTTTTTTCTTCACTGGTTTAAAGTAAACTCTCTTAGTAAAATTATGTATAGCTAGTAGTAAAAAATGTATGTCATCGTTATATCTAGCTAAAGAATGTACATCCTTCAAATCTACGCTCCATATTTTGTCGATCCCTTTAATTATTATAGGATTCTTTTAAATCGTCGAATAACAGGGTTAAACAAACTATAGGTTTCTTGCGATGATAAAAAATCTTTAACTTGTTTTAATGTTACTTTTAATCCCCTTCTTTTAGCTTCTCTGTACAATTTGTGCACACCACCTAACTCGCCAGGAGAAGCCGGGTCAAAGTATAATTACTGTAACTGTTTTTCAATAATAGTCGTCATTCGACAGTTTAGATATGTCAGTGAGTGATACGTCAGGGTCTTCTTCTTTTTTTTCTCTATTTCGGCTAAGTTTTCACCCATCAACGACGTAGTCAGGCTTTCGTCACCATTTTTATATTGTTTCACTTTTTTTTGTTGATGTTGTTGTAAGACTTCCTTATGTTGTTGGATGGAGTGTCCAGGTTGTAAAGAATGATGATCGGAATGTTTTTTTTACTACTTTTGAAACAAATGTCTAGCCGGGCTCCTTTTGCATCTTCGTACGATGATGTTTACTTTCTGTCAGAGTTCCGTGGACAAGCCTCCCAACGTCACTATCCTCTATGACGTTTTGCATATGTATCAAACAACCTTCCGAGTCCCACTGAACTCTACCACTACGTAAAACTCGCTCAACCCGTTTTTTATATTTAGGAATGACACCACTCAATATGTCTTCTATAGGTTTTGGTTGCTTGACGTATGTAGGTCTTGATGCAGCAGCGAGTTTTAATGTTTTCGGAGCGAGGGTGGGATGAGCAGGCATGGGCACTGTTCTTGGAGCCGGGGTGGGAGGAGCAGGGCATGGGCACTGTTTTTAGAGCCGGGTGGGAGGGGGAGGCACTCCTGGTGGTCCCTGGACAGGTGCACGGTGGGCCGGAGTTTTAATCTCAACTTTCACTGGTTGACCTACCCACTCGGCATCATAACTTAGGCATCGATTGAGCAATTGGTTATACAATTTCATTTTGCTATCATCGTCCAATGTATTGTTTTGCATTAATTCGCTCATTTCATCTTCATGTACTTAAGTGGTGCTACATAAGGTGATTTGTTGCGCATAGATGGTGGTTGGGATGAAAGATACATTTTTTAAAACATTTTTTTTATTTCCTTTGGTGACCAGCAATCCTGTTATAGCACCTATAATGGGTGGAATTAATGCACCTAAGAATGGAAGGCCACCCTTCTGTATAGGTTTTTGCCTAGCCTTTGTGTCATGATTTCTTGTAGCTAAATATTTCACCTCTCAATTGTAATGATGCAGTTTAGCCTTCTGGCCGGGGTTTAATTTTACACGTCTCTTTAAAGTATTAAGCGCTGCTAGGGATAAAACGTCAACTAGCTCCGGGTAATTCAACAAAGCACACTTGACGTCTTTTTTAACACTTTTACTGGTCAGTAGATGCAGGACTGGTAAAAAAATCCTTAACTTTATGATTTTTCATTCTCTACAAACAGTATTGATGGATCTTGGAAAATGTGGGATAATCTTAAAATACTAGGTGTTTCCGGTCTTAAATCCAGAAATAAATAAGAGTAGGACTCGACTGTACAGACCCATAAACCTTCACTAAATTTTTCCCTGAAAATCGTAATTGTTCGCCTAAACATTTTATTTGTTTGTAATCTCGTACAGTTTTCATAATTATTAAATAATGTGCCTGGAGACTGAAAGCTCTAATTGTTTATCGTATAAATTATGCGCAACAATTACCACCCTAAAACCTCTATGATGCGAGTCTCTCTGTACTAGTTCCAACAATAAATCTCGAGATGTACTTTGTAGTAAATCATCAAATCAATAATAAAGTATTAGGTTGTATTGAATTGTACAAATCTTCGTTTAACCTATAAAGGAAAGTAATAAGAACTGGGGAAGTTAGTTTTAACTTTTCATAAAACGGTTGATCCTCAGTGTAACAAAATACAATTCTTTCGGGTGGTGGATTATGATATTCTGTGAATTTTTTATTTAATTTTTTATCCAATGTGTTATTCCTGAATATGTAGAGCCTATTAATAAAAAGATGGATGGATGTTTCAAACGCACATCCATTTTTATGAAAACTGAAACTGATAACATCATCCTATTTATAGTAGTAAGCCTCCTCCCCCTCCCCCCAAAAAACACATAACAAGTTTTGTCATTTCATAAAAAGTTGATTATTACGTTTCAGTTATACAAAATTAATCATTTGTTTCTTTGTTAGTTAACAATGCTTATACAACAATAATTAATCATGTGATTCCTTATTAGCTAACAATGCTTAAATGTAAGGATAATTCGCAGCAAATCGAAGAATAAACGAATCAGTGAGGACAAAGTTCTTTTCATCGTGACATTGTAACCACAATGGTAGTAAACTTTCAAAAGCCAGAATCGATTTGGCAGTGTCAGTCAAATCTTCCAATACTTGATTGTCCATTTGCATGAGATATTTCAGCCAGTTACGACGTCTACATTTCGAATTCAACGGTTTTATCACCAGGATCTTGTCATTGTGATTTGGAAGTGCGGTGATACATAGGGCATGGATGACATCATTTGTTACTGGCTTTTTAAAACGCACAAAAGCACATACCTCTTTTAAATTTTGGCCGACACACGACGAAACAATCTGGTACTCTCCACTGAATAACACGAAATCAGTGTAAAGGCTACCTTTTTCAAACTGTGAATATTCGGATAAAAATTTTACAGCATGGCACACACTATTGGGCGGAACATCGGCGTCTCTTCTTTTCTTCGTCTGCAATGCACGACGGACAGTACTTAAATCTTTCCTCATGTTGTCTTGACGAAATCACAACACTATATACCTTAGAAATTTACCAACATCCAGTAAAAATATTGTCCTGCCTTATGAAACGAGCATTGGTCACGATCATGCATTACACAAAACGGATACACGTCACGTTTTTCATATTTTTTTAGTGGCTTTTCACATCTAAATTTGTTTATATCAATCACTTCAGTGATGTTACATCGATTTGATAATAATTCCTTTAACTTATGGCCACCTTTGACCGCAAAAATGGGTTTACCCATTTGTAGATAAAGCTTTTTAATGCAATTTATTACTTCATTAAGTGTATAGTCATAAGTGAAATTCTCCAACTGAATACCGTGAATGAATTCTGTACAAAAATTAACATTGAATCTTTCCTTGCTTGTCAGGTTATGAAAGTTAGTTGGTAATATAATTGACCAGTGAAAACGTATTGACTGGCTAAATAAACTTATTTCTTTAAAGTAATAATCACCAGCATTAAAAGCGGTTGATGTAAAAGTTACTAACTTTGTTACATCCATTTCTTTTTTAACATGGAAAAACCATATTTGATTCCACAGTATTGAAAATTGGTCCACTTACAGTATTTTGTGAATTGATGAGATGATCGATTTCGTGTTGAGAATCACACAATATGTGAAATTGATCGAGAGACAATGAGATGCATTTTGTTTTCTCTCCCTCGTGTTTTCTCTCCCTCATTCTCAACAGCTGAAGTTATGGCAAAATTCCGGTTCAAGTAGAGCGTTTTTGACCGGTCGCTACTATCAACAATCGCTTGCAAAGCTTTGCAATTCTGAAGAAATACTCTAAATTCATGTGCCTTTATTATCACTCCTTGGCATGTAGGAAAATATCTAATTTTTCCTTCACTATGCACACGTATATGTGTGTAGCACGAATTTTTAAAACGGTTTATCACACAAAATAAATTTTCTCCCAAACTGATTGAATTTTCAGGTTTGAGTGGTAAGTCTGGCACAAAACAATCCATATTTCCTACCTTTTTTGGTTGTGATTCCGTATTTTGGCTAAAACAGAAAAAAAACTATATTAAAAAAACCCTGAATTCTAAGCTATATTTTAAAATTGTCACATTACAATGAAAAAATCTTTTAATTCTAAAGCTATTACTTATTTTTGAAGTACTTTACCCTTTATTCCTACCCACTACGCAGTGAAGCAACAACTGTAGTTGGTTCTTCACTTAAAAGCAACAAATGTACTTTAAAATAACTTACTCAGGAAAAAATGGTTTTAAGTAAAAAGTATGTGACAGTCAATTACAAAATGGGCAGGGACGTACACACAGGGGAACAGGGGGAGGGGAGGGTTCGAGCCCCTGTTCTCATGGCAAGTGCTGCATGTTACTTCTCCCTGCCAAATTCCTCAGTTGTCATTTCCCTTCCTAGAAAAAAATGACAACAACAAAAAAAAACAAAAATCAGTATGCACCCACTGTGGGATCTATTATTCTCAAACCATCGTTTCCTTCCTCCGACTGTGATTGGACACATTCCGGAGTTAGCAATAGGGCGGAGGTTAAAATAATCTAAAGACTCGAGTGAAATTTGTTAAACAAACAATGACGAGTGAAAAACGTGACTGTCTGTGGTATCACTTTTAAAACTTAACTTAATTACGTTTACAGAAGTTGATTTTCGTTTTTGATTAAAAGCTGTAAGAGTTAAAACTTCATAGTTCGTGTTCTATTGGATTTTAAGTAAAAAGTATGTGACAGTCAGTTACAAAATGGGCAGGGACGTGCACATAGGGGGGCGGGGGAGGGGGCCTTACCCCTGCGCTCATGGCAAGTGCTACATGTTACTTCACTGCAAAGCAACGAATGTACTTCTGAGAGAAATTTAAATACCTGTGTGGTTTATTTACTTGTTTAACGTCTGGTAAAGAAAAAAACGTGACTGGGATTGGCCGACACATTCACTCAAACTGGCCTTGGATTGGTCAGCTTAGAAAAAACATGCTTGTATGTGACTGATTTATTTGAAAAGGTTAGTGCCCTTTGACTGGTCAGATCCTGCTTGGCCTGAAGGATAACACACCTACTGAGTAATTTATGACTCTAAGTAGACAAGAAAACGTGACTGAATTGGCCAACTGGCCTTGGAGGATGGTTAAAAAACAAGATGCTTGGCAAAGAGTGTGTTTACTTCGTGATTCGTTTTTTGATTGGGCTTTGAAATACGAAGGACGTTTTTGATTGGTTCCTGCGTGTACCTTCTAGACTAAATAGATTTATGGCTGGTGACCTTTGACATTTCATACATACAATTTGCTTCCCACAATTTTCTGCATAACACGTGAGTAGTTTACGCGTTTACAAAATAACCAATAAAAAGAGTCGTGACTGATACTTGTTTGGGTTAGTTTCCATCCTTGAATATTTCCCACACCAGCCTAATTTTCGTTCATATCATTACGTTTGGTTAATTAAATTTTTCAGAAGAAAATAGTTTTAAGTAAAAAGTATGTGACAATCAGTTACAAAATGGGCAGGGACGTAAACACGGGGAGATGGGGGAGGGGGGCTCTAGCTCATGCTCTCATGACAAGTGCTAATGTTACTTCACTGTGAAGCAACGAATGTACTTTTAAGAGAAAAATTGTAATACGTGTGTGGCTTATTTACTTTCTGGTAAAGGCAAAAAATGTGACTGGGATTGGACAGCCACTATGACAAAACCTAGCCTTGGATTGGTCTGCTGGGAAGACATTTGACTGATTTATTTGACAGTTTTAGTGTCCTTTGACCGACCAGATCCTGTTTGGCCTGAAGGATAACACACCTACCGAGTAATTTATTACTCTAGGTAGACGAGAAAACGTGACTGGATTGGTCCGCACACCCACAAGAACATCCCTCCCATGTGAGCTTCCTATTCAAGATCCTACTAAGATCTTATTAGGAACCTAAACAGGATCTTATGCAAGATCTTCTAGGATCCTACACATGATCTTATAGGTTCCTGCACAAGATCCTATAGGACCTTGTAAGAACCTGTGCAAGATCCTGCAGGATCTTGCAGGTTCCTGACAGGATCTTGCAGGATCCTGACAGGATCTTGGCAATACCCAGTAGGATCCGACGCAAGACCATGCAGAATCCTACGCAAGACCGTGCAGGATCCTACACAAGATCCTGCAGGATGTATACCAGTTCCTGCAGAATCTTGCTGTGGAACTGCAGCAGTGCATTACCGCCTAAAACCTGCAGTATTTAAGTCTGAATTGGTATTTTTTTTCTATTTTTCAGCTCCACAAAGTTTTTTCATTTTAAAAATTAGGATTAAACTCAACTGTTTTATTAGATATCACACTCCTGTTACATTTGAATTCATCTTGATCTAAATTATGCTGTCAAATTTAATTAATCAAAGAGAGTTCAGTACGGCTACATTAGGGTGTTTCAGATAGTATGGGTAAAAAATATATTTAATAAATTCATGTGTCCCACCCCTCAATTTTGTTCCACTATGGAAGAAAATAAATCCTACAAAAATTTAGACAGATGAACAACATTAAGAGGTCGCTCAAGCTTGTTAAAGTTTTTACTACTTTACAATATATTTATATGACACAAAGCACAGTGCAACGCTACCATCACATACGATGACAGCTGAACTTGTGAAACTACGATTAATTGAATAATGAATATTAAAATAACAATACTATTAGTCTGCTACCAATACTAGAAAGGTGGAATTCCTACTCCGTCTCCATGTAAAGGTCAGTTTTCCTTCATGTTCAGAAATTGGT
>JAHWFP010092316.1:0-20675 GCA_023313725.1 Lithobius niger | reverse complement strand
CAGATCGCACGTCATTGTCAGTTAGGCTAACGTACGTATAATAAGAATTTTCACTTTCGAAGTTTTATTGCTAAAAGATTTGAACATTTACGTTCATTGTAGGCATTAAGTTTGAAGTATCCTAATTCATTTTGTCGGAGAAAGGGTTAAGTCCACTCCCTTAATTTCGTTTTCAGACAAAGTAAACGTGGCTTAAGATTGTCAGTTCCTGAGTTACAATTAGAATAGCTGGCCAAACCAGACAACTAACAACCACACATTTAAAGGTTTACCGATTTTTTTTCATTTTTGACCTAATTTACAACCTAGTATAGCAGTATTAAAAACATCAAAGCCAAATTTCTAAACTAAAGACAGATTGAAATTTTATGATGTCTTAGGCCTAAAGTGAAAATTACTTTTGGTTGATGTTTTTATTGTAACACAATGCTGATAACTTGGAAAAACAATAATACAAGCCTATTAGGATAATTATAATCGCAATTATGAATACAGAGGAGGTTAGTACTTCTTTTCATGAGCTCTCCTGTGCATTTTAGTTTCCTTTAAGGCTGCACCGAAACTGGATCGGATCGGTTGCCAATATTCACGGTATCGGTTTTGATAACTCTGGAACCGTTCGAGATTATGACACGCGGTTCACGGCGTTTTGCTCAGGAAATCACTGAGTAAATGCTCAGCTAGGTTTACTGTAGGATACTAATCAAAAATTTTTAATTTTAATATTTAATAATTATTGGACTTTTGCAGGAAACTGCCTAAAAAAGGAACAATCTCATCCCTGATGTGTGCTCATTAGCAATGATATCAAATGTCTCAGTATGCCTGTTTAAATTTTACTGAATCGGTAACTGGGATGTGCGATAGGCTAATTTTGTTAAACAATTAGCCCAACCTTAAATACGATAGTGGCATCGTTCTCGGGCACCTATACGATGCAGCCCTGACGATTACCAATAAAGCTACAAAATTGACTTCACACATTTTTTATTGTTGTTTTCAATTATGTACTTCCGTCATTTACCAGAGCAGGCAGATATTATTCCAAGAGGCTAACATTCTCTTAAAGCAAACTCAGACAAAAGCAGGAAAATTAATTATCTCTTATCATTTCTACTTTCTTTGGACACAGTTCCAGTTTGCCCGTTGATCCCACTGGGCAATGATTCCCACAGCCTGTTCATCGATAGTGAACAGAGCTCCCAAAATGCATGTTGCGTAGCGAGTGGGTTGCTTTGGTGGAGCATACAGCTGTAAAAGGTCCATGTCTCCAAACATCTAAAAAAATCATTAAGAAAAAAATACCGAGAACTTGGAGAACAACCAAACTTTTTACTAAAATTATTACCACTTTCTGATGCTGATGATTTTAGTTCTTCATTTTGACTGTTTTTGGGGTTCCACACAACCTTGCGTTCCTATGTACAAGTACAAAAAAAAAGTTAGGAAAATTCATCTTCAACTAATCAATAGGCCAAATTTTATTTAACCATGTGTGATGGTGGATCATCCACATTGTCTGCACTCATATATATCAGTGCTAACATCCAATGCTCCCTGCCCCTGCCTCCTTGCAAGGTGCACAGCATACTCCTGGAGTGTTCAGAGAGAGACCGATAATAAGGCTGCAGCAATGAAGCCGTGTATGCAGTTAGCTCCTATTTGTACCATCATAATAATAAGGTAAACTCTTTACACACCATCAAAAAGAGGGTTTACTTAAATGTAGGATGACTCGGTCTTCATCCTCATACGTTTTTTGACGTAGGCTACCTAAGTAAATTTTGGCGATTTTCGCAAAGTGGGGCACAACCTTACACAGGGTTTTCACATATACAAAAAAAATAATAAGGCTCCCTAGAGAGAAACGAACTGTGTAGCGAGTTTATGCGTAGAGGCTAGGCAAACTTATAGAGCAAGGTGGTATTTATTATAACTTTTTGACTGTGGTAAAACAAGTTTTAACTGTTACAAATAAAATTGCATTTATAAGACAAATTGTCTTTTCAGACCCAAAGTCTTTCTTTTTACGCACTTTAAAGTCCTTACAAATTCCTAAATTAAAATACGGCCGTTTAAGCAGTACTGTACGAACCCTGCTTTCCTGCCACAGAACATGTAAGGAAGTGCCTTATGAAAAGTATGTTAAAAAGGCAAAGTTGATAAATAATATTATACGGTTAAACCTCATAACCATATAAACCTTCTAGCAAAAGTGCGGTTTATAACGATAAACCTGATATAACATTCAACTGAATTTCCAAGGAACTGCCGGTTTTAATTGTTCACAATCGTGCAATGCTGTAAAGTAAAGAAATATTTGTTCATGAACAAATTTTTATGCACTTCGCAACTTGTATGATTACTCGAATTGTCTGAAACCAATAGCGTACCAAGGCACGAAATCACACCGATTTGCGAATATTCGACAGGATGACTAAAGATGGAAAAAAAATAAGTCCTCCTGTCTTCATCAGGCCACCACCACGTGCATCGATCGTTGCAGAAATAGCAGATGACTACGACGCGACTCTGGGACGTAGCCTTCCGTAGTTACGAGGTGGCACTCGCTGCTTCTCACTATGCCACTTTTTATTAAGGCGTTCGCCCAGTTCTCTGCTACGAAATGGTGGATTGAAGGGTTTGAGGTACAGGCTGTGCCGGTGCCACTTTTCCCAATTCCGATCCCAGTACCGGTACTTTTGGTCATGTGCAGATACTGTACCAATACAAAGGCGGTGCCAATGCCGATGTTACAAGATAACTTAATAAACAATGTAGATCGTGTTGATACGTCACTAATTTAATGGTGTAACAACGTAACACTTTACAAGGTTATTGTTTGCTAAACACTTTATTGCTCAATGAGATCATGTAAACATTTTTGTGCTGACTGTAAACATTTTATACTTATAGGCCTAATCCATTACTTATTACTTGTAGCTGAATTTTTAGTAGTGTGGAAACAATATGCCTATCATTAACGTAGGAAAATGGCAATTTAGGAAAAAATAAGCCTAACCCGGTGCCGGTCCGATACAAGTGATACCTGCAGCCGGTCCAGGTACCAGTATTGGTACCTGCACAGCCTTAGTTTGAGGGGCCTTGTACATTCAAAGCACTGAACCTCGGGGTATTTCTTGTGGTGGCCTGATGAAGACAGGAGAACTATATTTTTTCCCATCTTCAGTCAATGCAGCCGGTCGAAAATTTGCAAATCGGAAGAATTTGTTTGTTTTTAAATTTGAGCGTTATTTCGTGTCTTGGTTTTTTCAAACATTCAAAGTACGATGGTTCGTTTTTTCAACAACAGCGTAACAACGATGAAAAAAGGCAATTTAAAACAAGAATGAGCTCACTATAATTTTTCTACAACCGTGGCCTCTTATACAGCCAGCTTGGCTGAAAGGAAAGGCAGCTGGCAGAACCAATGATTTTTTTTAGAATGCATGGCGACGCGAGGTCTGTGTGAAAGGGAGGGAATAGCATCTCCGTGTCAGCCAACAGAAACATTCCAGAAGTGTGCTAATAAGTTAACTTTTCATACTCGCATATGGTGCGATACTGGTCATTTCAACCCCAGCTGTTGTGTAACTTCCCATTCTAGTAATTTTAACTTGCTTGTGGTATTCCTGAGTTTCAATCGGACAAACTATTGATACCAAAACAAGCAGACTAACCTGGAATGGAAACATTTTTACTTACTTCTACGACTGCAGCTACTTTTGGAAGTTTCCGCACTGTTATGATGAATTCTCTTGCTCCCTGTATAATGTAAAAGCTTTTGTCAAAAAAGGCAGGGTACACGATTACTGGGTATCAATTCAGTACTAAAGCACGTAAAAAAAAGTAATTGAATTTATCAAGCCTTTTCCAGAAAAATACTTGCATGACAAGAGGCTGGTATATATCAGATCCCTATAAATGCCTAAGTCAGTAGAACGCAAGAATACCAACTTGAAGGCCATGCAGTTTCCGCGATAATACATGTACTAGGCCTGATTTTGCAGTAAGTTTTGCTGTGATGAAGTGCACAGTTTTGGTGTGATGGGTATGGCGGCTTAAATGGACAACAACATTCCCCTTGGCTTGTATATTGGCAAATTTATGATCACAAAAATTCTAATAGAGTACGAAAATATGGGTGCACAACCGCAGATCACTTTTGTAATTCATAAAGACGCCACGTACGTGGCTGATGATGGTATGCTCAATTGTACAACTTTGTGCCAACAGCAATGTTTGGTGTGGATTCACCCGAGTATGGCTTAAGTGAAAATTGCTACCAGAATATCGTTCCAGTAGCTAGTTGTCAATTATATTAACTTGTTTTCATTAAATTTGTTTCGTAAAAAATAAAGCCATTTTGCGTTCATTTTGTTGCTTTTAGTAACTATTAAATGGTACGTGTGTTTGCTTCAGTTTGTGATTGTTTACCAACCACTTCAAGAATAATTTTAATAACTCACTTGAAATAGATGTTACATAACAGAAATTACATGTCCTTAATTCACATCCCATCTGTCGTCACTAAAGTCGTCCAAGATAGAAACTGTGGGTTTTTTTTCCCGGAACTCAGCCAGTTGATTCAACATCACTAGAACCTTATTTTACCAAAGCTAACAGGCGTAAATTAACTTGACAATCAGTGTCTTCCCGGCATCTGCAAGAACTGGCGGGGAATCAGGAAGCATAACTTGAGAAACCCATCTCCTTTTCTGTTTGACGCTCCTAGAGGTGCTTCATCCCTGGCCTAATCGTAGCACGAGTAGTAACATTTTTTCATAGTTAACCCCGCCAGCAAACTTTTAATGAACCTTACTTCCGGACAATTTTAGCACTCTAAACAATTCATTACTTAAAGTCTCAGGACATTAAGATACTCAGAATACCAAAATAACCTGATAGTAGGCCTAGTAAAATACTCACGTCTTCTTCCGTTCAAAACCTAAGCTGCATTAGTTTTTATTCAAAGACCGTACGTAGTTCCTGCAAGATGGCACGCAGCAGAATTTTTGTTTCCTGAAAATAAAGTACACAAATTTATCATGCTTGTCAGTTAAAATATGCACTTCATTTCGGAAAATGCAAAGTTAAGATACCTGATCATCACCGTTCTGAGAAGTGGAAGACATCTGAGAAGAAGTTGAAGTCATCTGAGAAGTAGTTGAAGACATCTGAGAAGAAGTTGACGACATTGAAGGCACTGTTTCAGTTATTACCCTCAAACCTGCTGTTAGCGACTTCTTCAGCTTCATAAGAGCAGCGAGCTTTTTTCTTTCATTTTCAATGGTTTCTTTCACTGCCACTGCAGTCTTGGTGACGTTATCCTCTGCATAAAATAAATAAACATAAAATAAAAAATAACAGCCAAGCATTTTTTTTAAATCAAATCGCTGATACAAGTGCTATACCATCAGATTCCTGTGAGTCATTTTCTGAGGGTGCATAATTTGATCCATCCTCGGCTTCCGATTCGGACGATTCGGTCTTTTAGTTTACCCTGAGCAGCTTTCTCTGCCAGAGCAAGTTGTGATAGTTCTTCTTCAGTTCCTAAAAAAAATGAAATGTGCCAAATAAGAGAAATATGCAAAATTTCATATAAACAATAACAGAAATATAATGTACAGGCAAGATCATATCAGTAAAAGAGTAAAAGCCAGCTGACAAGGCATGTTCATTAGCTCCAGAAGCACTCGTAATAGTTCTAAAAAGTTCTGCTAATATTAAGTTCTAATGCCAAATCCTAACCCAGTACACTTGCTGGACATAGTCTAGACAGTCACACATTGTCTAAACTTTTTGATCCCTAGTTATCAGACCATGCATTTATTCAGAATGTGCTGCCAATATTTTCTGGTAGGAGCAAGACTTGTGTTATGTGGCTGAAAGGTTGGCGAGTTTCAATTCTTTAAATTACCACACCAACTCTGCATGACTGGTTAGATCATCAACAATCCGCAATCCTCATTCCGTCCATCAGTGCCATATAACCCAACAAATTTAGGTATCGGACAGGACAGAACTCAGCTGTTCGCTGACTTAAACTAAATTAACTCGCTACTTATAATTACTTACTAGGCTACTTACAAATTCGCAATAATTTGCTACAAAAGACTGTGCTTAATCTACAATAATTATAGCACAATTAGTTTATTATTCGATTTGACAGCTGCATGACAGGAGGTCGAGTCAGTGGTGGGAGAATTGACCCTTGATCTTTTTATTTGGCACTGTTTTATGTGCCTATATCTGCTGCAGCGGTGTCTGAAGGCCCGTGAAAGGGAAAGGCATAAAAACCGATGGAATGAGCCAGAACAACAACAAAAAATACCTCTCAGAGTATGTGCACGCTACTGGCGGATGATGGGAGTGGAAGCTGAAGACAGCTGCATTGATTTCTGAGCGGCAGAGACATAAACAATGACGTGAACCAGGCCCACTTTGTATTTGTTCAAACTCGACTGTACTCTCCGTCTTGGTGAAATTGGGATACATTGGGTAAAGCGGGATGCAATTATTCAGTTGAGCAACTTTAATGCAACAAACTTGATGGTAACTGACTCTCGGCTAGCGACCAGTACAACTTTTTACCAGACATTACCTGTGCCGATGCCATTGAAAACATGTAACCTCACAACGTTTGTAACCTATTTCACAATTTTCCATTCATTTCTAGAAAACGTTAACCCCAGACACATCTCACGGGGCAGCTATCATTGTAAAATTTGAGTAGGCTAATGCAATTCTGGAAACTGAAAGGCAGTTCTGTTGTAAAATGTAATATCCAGAAGTTTTTTTTTAAAGAAAAAGTAATTACTTGTATAAATTGGCTGGTGCTGCAATCAATGGAAAATATTTACATACCTGTTTTTATGAGCTTGCCAGTGTATACTTCCTTTCCTACACCTTTGACACCACTCTCCGCTTGGTAAACAAAGCCCAATAGCTGCAACCTTCGCCGATGTTGGTCGCCACTCGCCAAACGGTGAGGGAAAATCATTGGCAACTTGATTCACAAAATTCTAAGCTCAAATTATCATACGCCAGAAAACATAGCCTACTAGCCAGAAAAAAGAAGTTTGCGTGATTGTGTGCAGAATTTACCAGGGCTATCTACCAAGCATGCCTTACTGTGACTAGCCTTTACCGAAGTGGAGCACTAGATTAATACAAAAAAATTGTTTCTACATGGTGAGGTGGCAATAGAGAATGGTGAGTAAATTTTGATGTCAAACTGGCCAAACGCGAGACCCATGGTTTTTGTCGGAATTGTTCATTACAATTTTAATGGTAGAACTATATAATGAATTAAAAAAGAAAACAGTCAAGCATATCTAACGCAAGCTTAGACACAACATAAAAAAAAAAGTAGGTTATCAGGCCCCACCCGCAATAATTTTTTTGATGGGAAATAAAAAGAAACGACGCGGCAAAAATAGCAGTTAAAGATCAAAATTCAAAAGTGGCGTCCTCAGTGAGAAATGATAATATAAAATTACCTTCTTGCCATTAAATAATTTTATGAACACGTGGTAAGTAGAATTATGAGATTGTCTTCTTCATTTTACCCAAAATAAAAAATAATTCTCCAAAATGTCAAGAAAATTCGGCCCGCACCGAGAACAAACATTTTTTAAAGTGACTTTAAGACTGGTAAAGTAAAAAAGCAGGACCGTTTATTGGCCATACTCTGCATTTAGCCAAATTTGGGAGGATTAATGTAATGTGTTACAGTATGGTAGCTGATGGTATAAGATAATTTTTGCATAGGCTACGCGTTATTGCAGAATTTAACTGCTTCACATTTTTTTTGTCGAATCATAATTTGGAGTTACATAGACCTGCTTAGTGTAACACATTATTGCTGTTAGATTTTTCCTTCACCAAAATAGATGCAAGTATCTGACTGGTCTCTAGAAGTAAACTTAACTTACTCTACAAACAATGAATCTTGGAGCCTTTGTTGTTGCATGGACCAATTGCCTAGCTTATTTTTGTTTTGTTTAGGCTGTGTCTGCAGCCGGGGTCCAGGTTTGAAAGACTCTGGTCATGGTGAATTTGTCGAATATGACCTTGATCTCGTTAAAGGGAACATAGCCTGCTCTCGTCCAACACTTATCCTGACCTAACCAAATCTAATCAAATCTAAACTGATCTACGTTTTCCTGATCAACGTGTCCAAGATAGGCTAGGCTTGAAACAGTTACGGACCAACCGGGACTAGAGACACTGTTTTCGGCTCTCTGGAAATGTTTCAGGACTACCACCAGGTGGTATCACCATCTACAGATAAAATACTGAGCCAAGAAAAGACTTCGTCTAAAGCTGAGAGGAGTCGTCCATCCTAGTTCCGTGCAGCTAATGCTTTACTTCTGAAAGCTGCTATAGTCTGTTTTACATTATGTTTGCAGGAAACTAACTGTATGACGCCACGATTCCTTGTACTGCGAGTGCAAAAACATGTGGATATCACACATGTAGATCCTACACAGTTGCAGTTAGAGTCTACGAGTGGGATATTTACGTGTTTTTTGCACTCTTAGTGGCAGGAAACGTGGAGTCATACTGTCAGTTTCCAAAACATAATGTGGAACAGATTATAGGTTGGATGAGTTTCCTGCTAATTCGCTTAGTATGTTGGCAGTCCCCTAGCAATAGCATTGGTTAAATTTTCATTCGTTTGTAATTACAGTCTGAATACATCTTTAGGTAACCTATTTATTTATTTATAACACAACATACAGCCAGTTTCCTTATACTAGCAAGAGTAGGATAGGTGGTTTGCTTCGTTTGTTTATAGGACAGCAAAACAACAATTCATCCAGTCCTGAAGAGACAAACATAATAACATCTTGGTACGTACCAAATTCTTTCTTGTCATCCTTGCTTGCCTGAAGTCTGAATCTTTTTCTTGTGTTGGTGATGGTAGAATCAGAATCCATGGCTGGTAAATTACGGCGTGGAGAACAAAGATCGGCAAAACTACGGCTGAAAAATGCGGTGGAAACAACCTGCAGAATTGGCGCGCGTAGTTGTGACACTCGTCTATTTAGCGCTACTCACTACCGTAATTAAAAATGGTAAGCACGCTAGAAATGCAAAATTAATATTTTAATACAAATTTATAGGCAACTTTAGTACTGTTCCGGTTTTTTCTGGTCAGGCTACAGTTTATTGCAATTTTTAGGTATCTTGTGTGAAACTGGATTTGGGATTCAGTGATGCTAATTAGTAAAGGCCGCCTAAGTCATTCATCTGAACAGCGCCGCAGAAACTAGTTAATGATTGCATAAAATACGATAGGTAAAAACCATATACAGTTATAAATTAATCATTTAAAACAAAATTCTAATTTTTTTTATTGAATTGTATCAGGTAAGTAATACATTAACTAAAGATTGAAATCCAAGATAGGTTTGCAGTGAAGCATAATTCAATATGGCGGCTCTTCGTTTCCTCTTGGTTTCTGGACTGGTGTATCAACCAACTAACCACGATCCGCTGTAGGAGGCTGATGTTTGTTAGTTCTTCGTAAATGACACAAGTAAAGTTCAATGTCGGTAAAGACACAACGACGACCATTGCAAGACGCCGAGTCCAGTTCGTCGGACAGCTCGCAAACTTATCTGAGGACACATAGCAGTAAATTAAAGCGTACAAACTCTTCACTACAACGATTAAAACATACCAGTTCAAGTGAAAGTAAATCTTGTAAACGACTACAATCGGACCACTTGCATACTTGGCCGAAGAGATCTACAAAAACTCACTACAGCAGTCAAAGCATTCCAGTTCAGGTGAGAGCGATTCTTTTAAACGACGACCACTGCAATCAGACGAGTTGCTTACTTGGCCAAAGAGGTCTACAAAAAATTTGCTACAGCAATCACAACACGCCACTTCAAGAGAGAGTGATTCTTGTAAAGGACGACCACTACAATCGGATGACTTGCGTACTTGGTCGAAGAGGTCTACAAAAAACTCGCTTCAGCAATCAAAAGATGCTAGCTCAAGCCCCGACTCAAGTGAGAGTTCGTCTGATCAGGACCACGAGCAAAATATTTCAAATGCAGGCAATGAACTTGACCCACAAGGCCAATATAAATCTGTGTACATCAGACGTAAGTGCATTGAACAACAATTTCAACCTGTACGTGTACTTGCAAATAAAGCCTGTACTGATACCTCTGAGGGACAGCAATACAAGCACCATATTTCAAGCACTGATGGAGACAGTGATGAATCAATGCATCGAAGTAAGGAAGTGCGTGTTAGCCATAGCCATAAGTGGCTGTCACAGCAGCAACTAAAATATTCACTTGCCAGTGACTCACATTCTTCTGAGCATGAATATGAGGAGTTAAGCCTCCAAACTTCTATGTGTCAAAACAGCTACAATGTTTCTGCGAAAAAATTGTCTCCAAGTGAATCGTCATCAGATGACCTTAACAGCCTTTCAGTTTACAGTAGAAATCATCCTTTAGGTACTGGAAATGAACTTACAAATTCTGATTATGCAGTGTGGGGATCTTTTCCTGAACCCGGAGATATGACTGTATCTTGCACTGAACTAAATGCAACTCCATGTAGTAGTGAAAGCTTGAGACACAGTTCAAATGATGAACATGATGATAGGCCTATTGGCTCAAATTCCAGCCGCTGCAGTAGTGATAGTGAATTTCCAAGTAATAGTGGATGCAGTTCAAATGATGATATTGGCTCAAATTCCAGCAGTAGCAGTGATAGTGATGCTGACTTTCTAAGAACCCAGAACACAGAGTGCAACCAAGCCCAGTATCTGAACTCGAATGTTACTTTCCAGCAGCTGCTTCTGATGGTATTTGCATTTACCATTAAGAATAAGCTAAGCGCAGCGGCAACTAATGAACTACTCCAGTTATTACAGTTCCTTCTCCCACCAGAAAAGAAATTTCCCAAGTCTTATGGACAACTTCAGAAAGCTACTAAGTTTTTGCAATCCAAAATAAGAGAAATTTACAGGTGTGTTGCATGTTTGAAGGAACTTGTCGATAATATTTGCACAACAGATGAATGTAAACGTTTTGGTGTCATGTCTCGAGTACAAGATAAAATAGTGCATTACGTTATGCCTCTTGAGGAGCAACTTAAAAAGGAAGTTTCTTCTAATTCGACATCGTTTTTGGACCCATTAACTGCAAATGATGATGGCTATCGAGACATCACAGATAGTGACACTTACAAAGCTACCAATTCGGAGCAGAGAAAGTTGTCTCTTGTTATTAGTAGTGATGGTGCTCCCATTGTCAAATCCAGAAAAATGTCCATGTGGCCTATATTTTGTATGAATAAAACTGAATTGCCACCCATGCTACGGTCAAGTTTCCACAATGTATTGCTTTGCGGTTAGATGATGACAACAATAACTTAAGTCCTGCAATTAGTAATGCTAGGTGATAAAAGTAATCCACACTCAATGAATCTTTTAGAATGGGCAACAGAATGTACAATAACACAAGTTTGTACTCACTAGCTTTCCAAAAATGCAATTCACTAAGATGAATTCCTAGTGATGAAATGCGGAACCATTACTGCCTCCAATGCAGTACTAATTTTACACTGTACTGCGGGACCAAGGTAGTATGGTTCAGTATGGTTAGAGGATTTAAACCATGTAAGAATTAGCCATTTCCCCGTACCATGTAACACACCATGCATGTAATCGATGGTAATATTGTCAGGAATATTAATAATTCGAGACAGAACAGTTTTCCCTTTAATACCCATGACACTATCCTTAAGCAGTTCTGCAGCTATGGCACACTGTGCTATGTCCTCTCTTGTTCGAAGAGCTGGTTGCTCGAGTAAATACGGGTAAGTTCTAGTTGTCGATTTCTTACCATCCTGTAGCGTCAACTGCACTCCTGGATGAACACATAATAAACTACCAAATTTCCCATTAAATTGCATTCGGCAAACCATGGCAGCCTTGGCTGGCAAATCAGCAACAACGTACTGAACATTCACATAAAACTGAACAGCATTATATCCACTATCAGTTTTTATGTCAACCGTAAAACTTTTTTGGAGCACTTCAATATATTTAACCAATTCGTCAAGAAAAAACATTCACGTCTGGTTACGTTTCTGGTTTTGTTTTTGACCACTCGGCCACTCTGACACAACTTACATACTGTTGAAAACTGAAAGATAACCATATAGAAATAACGTTACTTTTTTTGGTGACTTTAACCTTCGACCCCGCGTACGTGACACGAATACCGTGCTGGTGCCGGTGCCGGTGCGTGGCGTTGTATGACATTTTTGTTACTACTTGTAAACATTAGTCCCTGCAGGAAGACAAATTCTACAGGGAGGAAATACCTAAAAAAAGTCATCAGAAAATTGAGCTGTACAGATACACTCTTCAGTGGTGGGGGGGGGGATTGAGGCTTAATGGCGCGTCGACAACTTGGTCATTAGCGCCAACCTCAGTCACAGTGCAGTGGTCCGGGTTGCCACTGCACCACACATTACAGAGATGTTAATCAAACCCCTAATTTAAATCTTGTCATACATCTGTACCTCCTGCAAAAATTGAAAAACACCGGACAGGAGGACAGACTTATCGCCCAACTGACGCGCAATGTCATGCGGAAGATGGAACCGACGACGAACACCATCAAGATGGCGACAATCAACAAGTAGGTGCCGGACCGTAAGTGGCCGTCGACACCAAGAACATTCAGGAGGGTCAACCCCCCGCAAAAGGAAACAGTGAGTAAGTCGGGTGTGACCAATTCGCAAACGGGCCAACACAACCTCCTCATGGCGACTGCGGCGACACGCCGAGTGCCACTCCTCGACAGTGCCTTTAATGGCCCGTAACTTATTACCGTCCTGTCTGTCCCACAAGGTTTGCCAAAAAGCGTGTAACCTCAGACGCAGAGTTGGAAAGGCATCTAAGGGAACAAGGCTGAGATCCCTACCGAGCGGGCCAGAAAGGGCCCCTTTCGCAGCAGAATCAGCTTGTTCATTCCCTGCTATCCCAACATGGCCCGGGATCAGTGGTGGGGGGGGGGGTAAAGTAAGGAATGACATAACACTGTAGGGGTTAAGCAAAACGTAACACTTGAACATTTCTGATCAACTTCCCAACCCGGGGTGTTTTTTGTTTATTTTAACAGACATAAGCTTGGTATCTGGGGGTTGAAGGGACAGGGTGCTCCAATTCAACCGCGTGTAGTAGTTCCCATCTTATGGAGAATATTTGGGCATATTAGTCAGGTGTGTAATCTCAGTGCCTTAGGACATTTGTGGGTGCAACAGACAATATCCTACATTGTGCAAGGAAACTCTCGTGTGGGCACGGGAGTTACATTGAAGATGTACCAAAACATATCCAGTTCATCAAATTAGCCTGCTATTTTCGGTAAACACGTTGGTTCTCCAATAGGTACAAAACGTCTATTTCACAAAGGAACAAAGTTAAATTTTATATATTGGGGTTGAGAGGTATAGGATGCCCCAGTGCAAGCTCACAAAGTGCTTGCATAAAACTGGATAGGATAAAACTGAGTCCTATGTCTCAGATATGTAACCTCAATGCTGTAGGGTTTTTGGTGTGGGTGTAAGGGACTTATGACTCACCTTATATACATTTAACCTCAGTTGGTTTAGTACTATAATGAGTAGCTAGAGGATTTGTAGACTCATACTATACATTTAAGCTAAGTCGGTACTAATATGTGACGTGTTTTCTTCTTTTTTTTACTTTTAATCCTTTTACTCTAACAAATTTTAACCTTGTTGCTAGGCTTACGTTTTCTCTTTTGCCCACTTCCCTATTGTTGTAAATGACTACCAACTTCTTTCATAACATCACGACCGGCAGTTTTGAAATGATCACGCGCTGAATCCTTAAATTCTTTATACCTACAGCAAATCAGAACCAATCCCTAATCTCATACTCAAAACTGTACTTCCTAGGAAGTCACCAATATCTTTAAAAAGGGACGCGCCACAAACACCATAATTTTTAGAAAGCTGACAAAACTGTGACTGGATAGCATGTGATATCTGTAGTACACGAGAATTCCCCCAAACGTTTGGTTTTTATAATGTTTTGTGTAGGACAAGCTTGCATCATCTTTAAAAGAATGAGTGAGGGAGATTTGGAAGTGGCAGTGATACTTACTCTATTGCTGCTTGCAGCGCAAATGTAACACGCAGACCACTGTTCTGTAATAAATAATACGTGGGCGAGCACGTCTTGAATATCACAAATACATACTTACAGTTTGGCATCTACGCATCAGGTGATGTCAGCCTCAGAGAAGTAAATGTCGCTTACATTTCCACAGTCTTAGTAACTTTAGATCCAGTGTATCTAGAATTGAATTCTTTCTATAAAACATTAAAAATAATTAATATAGTATGCTACCCTTAGTGAATGTGGTCTTATACGTATTTATAGTGAAAAAACTACATTTTATTCTTTTTTAAATCTGTTAAAATACTATCCTTACATTTGGCTGCGTGAACTGTAACACAAACATGAGCGCTGTTGTGGGAGGGACGAAGAAGAAGGAAATGAAATTGGCAAGGGTGGTAAGAAAAGGTGGTAAGAAAAGTTTGTAAAGAGACTGTTTGGTTTGAAGTTAGTATTGCAGGGAAGCAAACACAAGGAAGGGAGAATTATAGGTGCGGTATGGGGAAAAGTAAGAGACACGCTGGAAGAAGTGCAATATGGGGTGTGTGTGAATGGGAAAATGGAAGACATAGTAAGGAATTGTTGAGAAATGGTAATGAAAAAAATGTTTTAAGTGAGTAGTGCAAGGAAGCAAATATAAGGAAGGAAAAGTTATAGGTGCAGCAATTAGAAAAGGTAAGAGAGGGGCTAGCAGAATTGCAGTATGGGGAAGTGTATGAATGGGGAAATGTATGGGAAAAAGGAAAGAAATGGTATGAAATTGGAAAGAAACGATAAGGAATGGTATTGAAAAACTCTTTGAAATTAGTGAGGCAAGGAAGTAAATAAAAGGAAGGGGCAGTTGTAGTTGCAGCAACGGGGTAAGGTCATCCATTACCTTACTTACCTTACCCCATTGCTGTATCTAAAACTTTCCATTCCTCGTATTTACTTCCCTGCATCACTCACTTCAAAGACATTTTCATTACCATTCCTCACCAATCTTAACAATTCCTTACCACTTCTTTCTGCTTCCCCATTCACACAACTACCCCCCACACTACAGTTCTTCCAGTCTCCCTCTTACCTTTCCCCACTGCTGCACCTATAATTTTTCTTTTCCTAGTAATACAAACTTAAAACCCAGCAAGTGCTTTTCCAACTTTTCTTAGCACCTTTTCTTACCACCATTGTCAATGTCATTTCATTCTTCTTTAACGCTCTCAGAATGGTGTCTCATGTTTGTGTTTGGGTTCATGCAGCCAAATGTTAGTTTAACACTGTAACTGATTTTAAAGAAGAACAAAGTCTAATTTTTCGCTAAAAAGGCACGTAAAACCACATGTACTAATTGTAGCATACTACATCAATTACTTTTAATGTATTGTACGAATAATGAATGCGACTCTAAATCGACTGCAACTAACGTGACTACTAAGACTGGAAATAGAAGCATCATTTACTTCTCTGAGTATAACATCGCTGCGATACATAGGTGTTGAAATATAAGTATTTTTTTACCTTTTATTGTTGTGCTTCAGGCTATTTTCTATGATACTTTCTAACATCAATCAAATTCTATTGGACAAGTCATGTTATCAACTAAATAAATCCGATTGTAAAGGAAAATAATGCAACCTATTGAACACAATGCTAGGCACTTTCACTGCAAACAAGAATGAATTGCCATAACTGAACACATCAATCACCAGCGACCTGCGGTTGTATAATGTCAGTGTCCATGTAAATACTCCAAATAGAAAATTTAGTTATTTCTTTAACATGGATTTTCGCGAATGTCTCCATGGTCCACTTTACTTTGTTGGGAAGGTCGGTGAAAAAGGCGCAAAACCGAAATGAGTTGCTAATTTTGGGCCTAGATACAGCCTCATAAAGCCTAGATAAAGATGGTTAAGAAAAAAATTATGTAAACCAAATGTTTGACTAGTTTCATTGTATAGTATGCACAGGTTTTCACTTTTTCCATATGGCCCTTAGCTAATTAAGTTTTCTCGTAATCATGTGCATCAGACTTAATTCATTGACTGTCATTTACATAGTTGACCATTTATTCGCTCTCATACAAGTAAAACAAACATACTTTCTTTGGCTTTAAATGTAAGCTGGCAAATGACGTTCTCTTTGTTCAGTAAACATGTAGCACAGTAACCTAGCTTCTTCGTCAGCAGAGCTGAATATTATATCTGACTCAACTAATTTTATTTGGATAAATTTTCTATGCCAAGGCAACCTCAAAACTGAGATTTAAATTCAAAAGAACAACAGTCTATTCGTGTCATGTATTTTTAGAGCGTATTTTGAGGGAAAAAATTCGTGTTCGAGTTTTATATAAATTTCATCACTTCTCCACGCGATGTCAGTAACCCAACAGTTCATAAATTTAAGATTACCAATCCATTTAATGAAATATTCAGTATGATCCTTTCTCTTGCGAGTCTTAAATACTTCCTTTATTACAAGTTATATGGTGACGTAACCTTCTGTAAATTGTTGTTTACAAAATGTGCCAATTATTTGAACACCCACATAATCCCTAACTTTATAAGTATCAATTGAATGTATAATATTTTTTCCACCAACACACATCATTTCCTCAGTCTACTTAGGAGGATAACCACTTATGAAAATATGCATCTTTCTAACCATTCTTATCGCATCAAATTTAAGCTCACCCTGTAAAGATTAATAAAACCATCCTCGTATTGGATTCGCTAACTTGAACCTGGTTCGTTTTAATGCTTCTATGATACGATTGCTTGTAAACACTTATAATATCTGAAGAACGTCAATGCAGATGACGGCTTGCATGCATTCACAGTGTTGCACAAACCGTTTGTTAACGCAAGCCTCACGTCCTCATTTTGAACACTGTATTGTTTAATATTGTACCGCCATAGCAGTCGCTGCACACTTGCATTGAAATACTCCCCACCATGATCAGAACAGAAAAAGAAGGAGGTGCGTAGAGCAGGGAATTGCTAGAATATATCTTAAAGCATCAGGAACAGAAATAAAATTTTTTCTTCATCGGTTTCACTCAAGTATATTTTGAAAATACATCAATTACAGTAAACAAATGTCTGAAATCGTCGTTAAATGGAGCTAGGTTGGTAACATCCATTAAATGCGAAGACCCTACATTACTAACGGAATTTACTCTGACACGATTACGTTGCAATTTACAAATAGCAGTCTTAAAGAGAGAGTTAAATAAATACAGATGCAAACCTATTTACGTTGCCTCTTCGACTTATATGTCCGACTGTCTGAGCGGGGAATCAAACCTACGCCATTTGAAACCAAAGGCCACGGTCCTACCGCTGAGCCATACTAACACGGCCAAAAAGAAACGTCGATAGGTAGCATTTAACACGTACATATATGCATATAAACATACACTATCCATTCACCACCGGAGAGACACTTATTTGCCACGCCACACGCCAAGTGAAACGAATGGAACACTTAAACCTGAAATACGGATTAAGGACGGAAAAGCCAAAGGCTCACAAGAGTAAAATAAATACAGATGCAAACCTTTTAAGTTGCCTTTTTACGTTGCCTAAAAAGGGCAACGTAAATAGGTTTGCATCTGTATTTATTTAACTCTTTTTGAGCCTTTGGTTTTTCCGCACTTAAAGAGACAGCGGTCGACTGACCTGTATGCCATCATTTTTATTTAGCTACTATAACTCTTTCGTCCATAACCTTGAGAGCTTTGTACAATTTCAGTACTACACCATAGCTGCTTTCTGATCCCATCTATAATAAAACATCATTCAAAACTTTCCCTGGGAAGAATTCATTGCACCATTACTTCTCTTGGACCTCATGCCACCATTCTCCTCTCCACCACTGGCTCCACATTCACCATTGCTACAACTTAATAAAAGTCTGTGTTGTTGAGGGGTGGAGACATCCCGAGCATCATAGCGTGGCTTTATGAGGAATTAATTATATCCTTTATTTTTACCTAACCTAGTTGTTTTGACATTTTTCAAAACCGTTACACTGTCTGTTATCCACCGTGAATTAATGGTAGTACGTTACTCCCAGGAATAATGGCCCATTTTCATCTATCAACTGATGTATTTAATTGTATGTGCTAAATTTATAATTACCGCTTTTTATAAAACGGACTATTGTTCCTTGGTTTATTTTGGGGACTTCATATAGTAAGTGAGGTTTAGGATGACTCACGATGTAATGGATTACATGGATTTCTTCGCATCACTATCAGTGGTAGTTGAGGCTGTTGCTTCAAATCTTTACCTTTTACTGGTTCATTCTCCTATTTATGGTTGTTCCTTACATAACGTTGCAGCGTTTATGAGTGCAACATGGCCTTTTTATAATCCCCTATTTAGTTGATGGAAAGGGTTTAATTCGACACTGCATCTAAACTGGTAAAAGGGTGGGAATAGGGAGATTTACGAAGCAAACAGGCTGCATTAAAGACTGGCTTTGTGAGAATACACGATACGCTAATCTGTGAAAGAATAAAAAGGCAAACTTTTTCTTTATTTAGGGAGGTTTACTTAGCACGACACCTTTACTGTACATTGACGTTTAGGACACTGCACAGAATATTAATTTATACTTGTTTGTTTGATTATTTTTTTTGCCACCAAGTGATCTACTCACTGCACTGATTAGAGAACCAGAAACTGCTCCGAACAATGGAGCTAACAATGGAAAAACTGTCTGACTGTAGTTCAGATACATTTTGAATTTTCGTGCGGCGTGAGCAGTTTTTTTCTAATATAGCAATCAATGTTTTCTTTTATCTTTTAAATTTCGTCTTCAGAGACTGAGTTAAAACATTGTTTCGCTTTAAAATAATTAACGTGTATAGTCAGATGACGCCCTATAAGTTACTGCAGGCTAACAAAGTCTGTTTAACGTCTGGTTTTATGCTTTTAAATGCTAATAGGCCGAGGACTGGGAAAAAGTCTAAAACATGCTAAAGTGACACGACTGTTAGTCGGTCCAAAATTAGTTATTGCCACTTTTAAAAATTTAGTTCTATATCTCATTACATCAGATGTCTGCAGTCGATGAACAAATAAGAAAAAAAGGTGCCAATGTAACTTCATTATATTTACTAAGTAGGAATTTAGAATGTACTCCCAGCTAAGTCTCCAAAATTTTATTTTTTAAATTTAAACAGTTATAATGCGTGTTTAACTGTATGTTGATTCTTTTGATATAAATTTTGTACTGTAAAATTTGAGTAGTATTTCAATAATATCCTGATTTCAGAAATGCTTCCGTGAGCAGCTCAGGTGCAATTTCGTTCTTGAGGTCGTCTTGATAAGATGAATTATCAGTAACGAAATTGTAAATTTCCCTACTGAAACCATGATAAAATTTGATCGGAGTTTCGACTGTTCTTTCATACATTCATGTTCAGACTGCCAAATCCTATAATATTTACTAACACTGACATGAGAGGCAGTGATAACAGATCTTCTGTGTTTAAAATTATTACACACATTAACTAAGTGTTCCTGAATTGCTAAGTGCGACTATAAGGTAGTTGGTAGAATGGCATAACCTGACACCCATTTCTGACTGAAATGACAACTTCAACTACTACTCCTTTTTTTATAATATTTGTGAACAAAAAATAAAACAAACGATACAAAATTACTTCACGTTATTTTACTATTTTGTAATTAAAATATGAAACTGGTTTACATTAATTACTTTTCTTCTTTTTTGTTTATTAAGGGTAAATTTGGCTGTTGCTGTTGTTGGTTAGATGTAAAAATCCAAGATCAAAAAAATAACTAATTGTAGGGGTAGCTATTCAATGATGCAGACATTGAATGGTGTTATAATTTTAATTTTAAACCTATAGTGATATATGGTGTGGTCTGAATTGATACTATAAATACAATTTCAATAAGTATGGCCTTAACGAAACAGAATGTAGCTACACGTCTTATAAAGCCGAATGCAAACCCCAAACTGACCTGGGACCTGTGACTGATAGATTCGGATCACCAAACAGGTAGTACCACCATATACGAAAGTCCATTTACATTATGGCCCATTACAATTTCTACTTCTGCCATTAAATCATAGTACGGCATGTTTTATTATTACTTTTGACAAGGAATTTTTAATTATTAATTTATTTCTATTTGTTTTAATAAACAAAAAAATTAACCCATCTCGCCCCGCAGTTCCTTTTTTGCAAATCCCTTTCCAGTTTTTCTAAAACATAAAAATTCCACTTCACGATTATGTGAGAATCAATGTCTCAACAACACACAGTTACCAGTATAACAAACCTTGTACAACTAATAGGTGAAATGGAAACCAAACTAACGTCATATGGTATTCTTCATAATCTTCTAGTTCGTAAAGTGGCTGAAGTGCTAAAAAATACTGTAAGAAGGAACAATAAACAAATACCAGCCTAAGGAACTAAATTAATAATAAATCAGCAATTCTTCTGTATTTTCACCTGTGG
>JAHWFP010092315.1:1851-14344 GCA_023313725.1 Lithobius niger | reverse complement strand
GGGGGGGGTAACTTCCCCTTCCGTAAACAAAAAACACTATCATACAGCAAGCCAACACAGGGTGCAGTAATGCAGGCAGCCGGAGAAACGTCTTTAAGTTCATCTTCCCGTGAACGCTCATTCAAATGAGCAGTTGATCTGATATTGTTCAAGAACATGTCAACAACTACGAACAATCTAGCGAAATGTTAAATATTACGACAAAGTCGATTAATTGTTCAAAAATGTGCAAATTAGCTCTGAATACTGGTTGCTACTCATTTGAATCGGTGCCGTTTTCCGCCATGTTTGAATTGCCGACTGGTGTGACGGCAGAGAACTTCTGGGAGCGAGGTTACATGATCCGAATGACGCCAGAGATCCGACAACGCCTGGGATCCTAACGGCCCGTGTAAAAAAAATTATTTGCGCACCGAACAGTGAGGCCGCCATGTTGAAACGCAGCGCCACAGCGGAGGATTCCGGGCTAGTTGTGAGCGATTGTTGTGGACGAGTCCGAGTGGACGGGGCTTTTTTCGCCTCGTATGACGTTTTAGGTGCGCTTCGGACGCGATTGATGTGGAAAATGCGGGAGAATGGAAGCGCTTGTTGTGGGACGGGACCGCTTGTTGAGGGAGGTTGGTAGGCCTGATTTAGCCCTATCAAGTTCTCGCTCGCAGCAAGCAATACATCTAAACACAACAAACAAATCATGGGACTCCTTAATTATTGAGTAAAAATTTGCGACGTCTTCATGCACCTTGGAGCATGCTGTAAAAATTAACGATATTAATACCACTAAATGGTCCCAGGATATTTTCTTTATATTCTACCGTGGCGCCATCTAGTGGCATTAATATCGTTAATCTTTATAGCTTGTTTCCAAGTGCACAAGGACGTACCAAATTTTTACTCAGTAAGTAAGGAAGCACGTGGCTTGTTTGTTGTGTAAAAAGATAATTCTTGTTGTGCATTCCTTTGCTTTCTGTGAGCAAGCGCTAGAGAGAACTAGGCAGAGCTCGATGGCGCTAGATGCTCCAAACTTTCGTTTGGTGACAACTCGCCTTTAACCTAAAACGTCTTAGCAACGTCCTTGACAATATACCTATAACGGTGAGCATAGGATGGTGAGCATATGTTCTCAAAATACTTCTTACGTGACATTGGTCCCCATTTGGTCATTGATGCATCAACCAACTCTGTTCCAAAATCATTCACGGGTGACGTCACTTTTGATGGTAGCAGTCGGTTTTACGTGCAGCCATTGCTGAGCTGAAAGGCAACTTTAGTAAAGTGCCTGCTCTTTGTCTGCTGTCTATCTGCCTCACCTCTTCCACGATCTATTTTCGACTACTTATTTACTTTAAACAAAATAGGCCGCGGGTGCACAAATGCCTTGGTCCATGTAGGCTTTTTACGAATCTCAGTCCGTTTTGCTTTGGCCGCCTCCAGTCCATGGCAGCAAGGAAATGTTTGTACACTTACAGTGTCACGACATTAACCCGATGTCGAAGAATTACCATACAACGTTTTGCATTGTCCTGTATTGCGTCTAAGTCAAGTACTAAGTCAAGTATTGCGTCTATACGAACGAAGCTATAAACTAAGTGTAAAATTGCGAAGAAACAAGTGGCTGAGGTATAGGAAACAACACCTATATACATAAGTACTAAGCAAACAGTTCGTCACTGTCAACATATTTTAATAAAAGAAGAAAACCTTAAAAAGTCCTTTAAAACGTGCCCTCTAGAAGCCAGATAAAACATTACGTTACCAGAAATAAATTCCATCCCAGAACCCGCTGTTGGAGCTTCCAGCGCGTGCTAGACTAGACCCAGAGTCGCAACTGCCTCTGGGCCTGCCGACTTTTTTTTTTTGGGGGGGGGGGGGGGGGGAAAGAGGGGGAACATTTCACTATTTCCCCATTTAAATTTTTTCTAAGTTTTCAAAAAAAACTTTTATTTATTTTTCAGTTATTGGTCTGTAGTTGCGTGAAAGTTACGTTTTCCGTGACGAAAATTGAATTGTTTTATTTTGTGTGTAAAGGGTTGGTGGGAGGAGGTGCTCCAATGGGGCATGGGCTCTCGTTTTGTGAGGCAAAAACTACATTTTGGGGGTGAATTGGAGAGGGGGGGGGGCTCCACTGGTCTTTCGCCTTGCATGGCAAAAACATCATTTTTTTCTTTATTGAAGGGGAGAGGGGGCCCTCCACTGGATACTCGCCTTGTGTGGCAAAAACTTTTTAGTTTTTTTTAATGAAAGAGGGCCCTCGACTGGGCTCCCGCCTCCAGGCTCCTGTTTTGAAGTTACGCTACTGCCTAGAGCTATTAGCTGAGTTGGTTGGGCAGCGCCACTTAAAATTTGATTACTCCATGGGCCTGTTACTACTCAGTTTGGTGGGCTCGAGGGTTAATTCAGTAATAGAAATTGTCAAATCCTCGGGCGATCCTGAATCATTTTATGCCTCGGCGTGAGAAGAAATCCATCGTTATATCGTCTGACGTAACGCTTGGCCAACTCCTTTGAAAGGGCCGCACCTGGCTATGGCTTCACTTGTGCGCGCGTGCGACATCCCCCATTTGCCCCGTTGAAAGTTAAAAATCGGAAGAACGGTGGTCGGGGATCAGGCGAGGAGGGAACTGTCGGTCCGTCAGTGAAACCAAACCAGTTTACATGTATGTCTTAACCAGCCGAAAAATGTAAACAAACACTGGGATTAGTGACGGTGCTCTAGTTACATAAAGAGATGTTTTCAAGCCTAGAAAGCACAGAATTCTTAAAACCGTACAAGTCAGTGATTCGAGCCAGTGCGTAAATAGAACAATGAATCACACAAAATCGCAAAAAAAAAGTTGCAGAATGCTCGATAAGCCGTTTACGACGGATTGTTATAGACAAGCTGGCAAGGTTACGTATTGCAAGAATTTTAAGAATTTCTATGGTGGCAAAAATCCTCCCTTTCGCAACCCCCAGTAACCTTGCCCTTTGTAAACATTTTCCGTACCAGTTTAATAGCGTAACGTAATTATTACCATTTCTCAACATTTGTTTTGTCCCATCATTGTGTGGGCGTAGTTAAAGCTCTTGAGGAAGACCGTGTCCTACCTGAAAATTAAACATGCAAGGGTTGTTTGAAAAGACTTTACTTAATTAACAGCAATTTCAATTTATTAAAAACGGATTGCAGCTCAGTAGTCAGTTCTTACATCCTTTAGGGAAACCAAGCCGTATTATTATGCGCAATGCGAAAAGGGCCACTTTTTTTATGGACTCTGTCTAATTCATTAGTATTCGTTACTAATTTAGCTTTCCAAACGAGTAAACTTTTGGAATCACAAAAATGAAATTGGTTTAGTGATCTTAACAGGCGAAATGCTTATTTAAATGGAAAGAAAAAGACCATTTTTTCCCTAGGTCTTCTGTTTTAATTTTTTTTTTAAAACCAATCATGCCATTTTAAATTCTTTTTTCCCTTTACCAAGAAGAATGATTTCAACTCGTTAATCTTTCTTTTTTTTTTTTTCGTTTAGAAGTGCCAAATAAGGCCAAGAATCGAAATGTGCTAGTGAAATAGCAGAAATTTGTCTGTAGGTCGATACAATGTCTATTTTTTAAAATAGCCTCACTAAAGTCAGGGGTGAAGTAAAATCCAGAATGGATGCATCTTTTTTCGCATTATCAGACTTTTTTTTAAATTATTGGTTCGAAGGATTCGATGCGTCATTTACTTGGCTGACCACTGACTGGTCTGTGCTTACTCACCTTCGTTGCTTACAAGATTCGAGGCCCGCATAGGAAACTTGTGAGTTGTGCTTGTGTCGCGGTCTCTTGATGCGAAACAATGTATTTTTGCTGTAAGCACTTTCGCAACAACTGTGGACTTTTACTGCGCACAACGAACTTAAAATCAGAAGCATGCAAATTAGGTTACAAATGGATGGATTTAAATACAAATTTCCCAATTTCTTGGAAATTTAGCCACCCCTACAAGAAAGAAAAGAAGCATTAAATATTTTTTCAACAAGTTTTTATTAAAAACAATTAAAAAAATAATATATAATAATACACAATTAATTTATTTGATACAGTAGAAATGCGCGAAGTTTATACAACTTGTGTGTGCACTGGGAACGTAACATACGTGTATACAAAGTGTGAAGAATTAAAATGATTAAAAAATTTTCTGAATAGGTTATGCAATAACGAACCTTTTTATAATTTAAAATTTGCCTTATAATAATAAATAATAATAATACAAATAACAGTAATTTATTCAGTATAACAAGCACGAAGCAAGAATAATAGTAATAATAATAATTATTATTTTTTAAATAATAATTTTAATTAATAAAATAATTTCAATATGTAATAAATCGATGATAACAAATCATCCTTATACATATTTACGCATACATTACATATGTTAATTAATTATTTATAATTACCAAGTGCAAGGCACGAATGCGTTTGAACGGCATTGTATGTGCATTGCTATCACACAGACAGCACGTTCAGGCAGCTACATTTAATTCGATAATTGTGTCCATCGTTATGAACACAATTACTTATCGAAGTAGATGTAGCTCCTGAATAAGTTCATTATTCAGGTTCATAGCATTTTTTTTACCAATTTATCTTCCTCATAAACACTTATTACCGTTCAAAGGTTATTGTATCTTTTAGGAGTTTATTTAACTCGCCCTACAACAACAGTTTTTCAGAAGTAGTTGTACCTTATTAAAAAGTTCAGCAATCTAATAGGTTGATCTTTTTTTGCCATATTCATTCCTAAGTTTGGCCAAAATAAATGTTTCTCACACCTAACTTAATGTTTTTAATACGAATTTAGAAAAAAATATTTTAAAATTAGTATCGATTTCCTTAGTCTCTCAATATTTAAAATGCTATTCCTATTGAGAATTTCTGACATTGGTGTATTTATTTTTTTGATTTTTTAAGAAGACTTTAATAACCTTTTTCCGTATACTTTGTAATCTTTTAATCATATAGTTGTTATTGTTTCCGTAGATTTCAATTCCATATCTAAGACGTGCTTCAATCCATACAAGATACATTCTCTTCATCAAATCTCTTACAATATACAAATTCGGTATTTTAATTTTTTTTAAAATTAAGCCTTGTATCTGCTCATTGAAATTCCAGCTATTATCAAGAATTATTCCTAAATATTTCAAGTTGCAAACCTTTTTAATCGTTGTACAGGTATTTTTCCATGATACACATTCCTTATTTATCTTGAATCTGTTGGTTTTCTGTATGTAAGGTATATTACATTATCATTAGTACTTTCGTTCATGTGTGCCGTACGAATCAACATCCATTGCGTTTTATCTTCATATATAAATAAATAATTTTGTAATAACCAATTCTGCATGCAGTTAAGATCTCGTTGTAAATTCTTTATCATTACCTTTTTTTTTTTTATCAAAATGTATTGATTGATACAAGTGCAATGGTGTCTACATAAAGTACAATTTCAGAGTGTTTTAGAATTTCTTCAATTTCAATAATTAAATCAGGAATGGTCCCAGCATTGAACCTTGTGGTACTCCTATTTTCATATCAATTAGACTACTCATTAGATTTTTTATTTTGCGACATATTTTCTTATTTTCCATGTAACTATTAATAATTGTCTAAATTTTTCCTCCCAGGCTCATTTTCATAAATTTTTACATTAATAGAAATAGAAATAGTGATTGACGGTGCACGAATCACCCCCCCCCCCCCCAAAAAAACCCAAAGAAGTTAAGGAACTAGAGCGTCATAGCGCGATTTGAGAATTCCAGGGTTGAACAACCCTTTCCTTGAAAAAGTGAAAACGTAGTTTAGTCCGAGAGACAGTGCCAGAAAAACAGAGAGGGTGGCCACGAGTGCAGTTGTAATTTGGAATGAGGGAAAGAACAGGATCCACATCAAGGAGATTGTGAATAGGTAGGTAGGTAAGTATTTCGTCGGCACGATGAAAACGATCATGAATGCAGGGACGTAAACCTTTACGTCCCTGATGAATGGAGGTAAGCCCAAGTTTACGTAGGCGATTGGAATAAGGAAGGAACGAATTGTGACACCATTTGGTAAGGCAACGTTGGCAATTTTTAAGACGATTAAGTGAGTAAAGATTGTTGGGACGACAAAATTTGGGAGCAATAACCAAAGACTTGGAGGAGAAAGGTTTTATATAAAATAGCAAATAGGGATGGTGTAAGGTTGGAGAAACCCTTCAGTACAAAATGGGCTTTACGAAAGACTTTGGAGAAGTGTGAAGATTGAAATTTAGTGTGAAGATTGAAATTTTCAGTGTGAAGATTGAAATTTTCAGTGTGAAGATTGAAATTTAGAGCGTTATCAATAAGGATCCCAAGGTCAGGATGATTAGCAACAGGAGTAATAGGCTTACCAGAAAGATAGTAAGGAAAGGGCGGATTATTATGCCCAAGGTAAAGGACGTGACATTTATCAGTATGAAAACGAAGGGAATTGGTAATAGCCCAGTGCGCAACACGTTGGATGTCTTCTTGAAATAATTTGCAGGAAACAGAGTCAGACAAGATTTTTAAGTCATCAGCATAGCAGGCATTAGGAGAACGAATAACAGAAGGTAAGTCAGAGATGAAAATATTGAACATGAGGTGACCAAGAACGTAGCTTAGAGGAACACCAGAGGTAACATGGAGCCAAGGTGCGAAGGAACCACAGGACGACCCGTTGCCGCCTAAGGAGTAGGTAGGAGTTAAGGAGTTAAAAAATCATGATTGATCGTATGAAATGCTTTTTGTAGTCACTAAAAATAATTCCAACATATTTACCCTGATCTAATGCTAGACCTTTACCTGTTTTGTCCGGAGGTATTTTATGTCTATTGATGTTGTCATTTAGAATTTCGATATTTGCCAATGCCCAATTTGCAGTTAGTTGAATCAAAGTGGTACGATTGTGGGTTATTGTTTGAGTTTGTTTCTCAGGGTTAAGTTTGTTCAATCGCCATTTTGAGCGTACTGGCTACCAAACGCTGATGTTGGTTCGCTTCGCTCACTCACAAGGTTAATTTGAATCACGGCATGAATCTGTAATTGTTCACGTAAATAAATCAGGTTAACGTATCCAGATTGGTGACGACTGATGTTTATCAATGGCGTATTGCATAAATAATGTGGTTCACGAATAACAATCGGTGCAAGTCATAATGCTGATTGTTGCCAACTATAGAACAAGCTGACGTCATCATACCGCTTTTGGGAGAAGAAACAGATTCGTCTTTGTCGGCCACCATAGTCTGCTGGTTTTTAAATCCCTATCAAATAATTGTAAGTATATTAGTTTGGCTTAGAAATGTAGCATTGCCAATTTTAAATGTTTCAGCCAACTGTTTCGACAATAATTACAACAATAATTTGGCACGTATACGAGCCACTTGAGGGCCACGTGCTGCTAGCGGCAACCCCCATTTCAGAAAAGGCACTTACAAATATGACGCTTTACCTGTCTGCTGAAATTTAGATCTGGCAACTTTACCTATAGACGTGTCTTTCTATCCTATGAGAATCAACATGAGAACAATAATTCCACATAAAATCAAATGTCCGTTTCACTAATGCTTCCAAATAAATTAATAACAAGCATACCCTTTTATCGTCATGGGGCAGATAATTCAGTAGGAGTTCGTGTACCGTCCTCTTCAAGTTTTCATTTAACGTCCAAGTATTATTCGGTGCGTTAACTTGGCTAATAGGATTAACGTTGGCGGCCTTTCCCTGGTTGAATGATATCACTACTTTAAAACGCCGCCCGTTTTTTTTTTGAAAATTGGCGGCTTCTCTTATACCAATTTGGGTTTTGGGTGGATATCACAACTTTCAGAGGAGCGTGAATAAAGAAAAGAACAGACGGTCTAATCGTCATCTGTACCTCTTTTGTCTGGAGAAATTTTATGCCTATAAATTTTCTCATTCATAATTTTCATCTATGCAATTGCCTAATTAGCCGTTGCGTCAGCGAAATTGACACAGTTTCAGGCTAATTTTCGTTCGCTTCGTTCACTCAATCAGCGCATCCTTCCTCACTTGGCCATACCTCGGTTAACGTTAATCATTCAATCACTTAGTTACCATGGTGTTCACGAACACATAATTGTCCCTTGTATCGTCGTGGGGCAGATAATTTAGTTTGGATTCGTGTACCGTAACAAACCTTTGCAATAAAAGATACTCCGTTTCTTAGTGAACCATTTCCATTTACAATTTTATTTATGCCCGCGGCCAAATGCCATGCGCCCCAAAACCACCTATTTGCAACAACAATGAATTCTGACAATTAGGTACTGAAACGATAAGCGTGTAACACTTAAGCATGTTATAATCTACTGTTGGATAACAATACAAACAATGGTTACAACAATAATTTTGCACTTACGAGCCACTTCAGGGCCACATGCATCTAGCTGCAACCCCCATTTTAGAAAAAGGCACTTTCCCATATGACGCTTTACCTGTCTGCCGAAATTTAGATCTGGCAACTTTCCCTAATCAGCTGTAGACGTGTCGTTATACGCTGTGAGAATTAACATGGGAGCCTTCGGACTAGTTACTAGTTACTAGTCACCAGTAACACAAATCAACGTTATTGGGGACACTTTTTCTCCATGAAGGACACGTTCCCACATTTTCGTGTTGACGTTTTCTTCGTTACTGGACCCAAGACACCTGATTCAAACGATTTGCAAAGATTTCTACCGCATGGGGAATTTACAACAGTATGCTGAAATCAGGTTTAAGTTGATTTCAGTTAAAAGACACAGTCTGCTAGTGCGGCCACCTTTTTTTCATCAACAATCACTTTTTAACAATCGGAAGTCTACAATCGGACGATCTACTGTTACTTGGCGGCGACACACTAGCGTATGTCTAGATAGATTGCAGTATCTCCTTGCAAAGGCACGAATTTATTTAATTGTCAGTTTGGCATTGTTGCATAAAAACAATGTTTAAAACAATGTAAAACAATCAATTTGGTCGTTTAGTGGTTCCGAACCCCTAAACCACTTGACCAATTAGAAGAGGCCATATGAAAAGGCCACTTCTCCAGATCAATACCTGTAAAATGAGGTAAGAACCAGCTTTATCCACCGCATGGACGAATTTATTTTCGTGATACAAAAAAGCGTTAGCCAGTAGCCAGTAATCTAGTAATCTACCCCAAAACAAAACTTGTTAAGGATTCCCGCCAAGCAATTTGGGCCGTGTGAAGTTTTGATATCAAAACGCCAAGCTCTTTCGCCAAGCTAATCGCACCGAGTAATAGTTCGAATTTTAAATGAAATATATGAAAATTGCTTACAGCGCAATTTTCAATTATTTCATTTAACGTTTGAAGTCTTAGTCGGTGGGATTAGCTTGGCGAAAGAGCTTGGCGTTTTGATATCACGACTTCAGACGAGAGAAATTGTTTGGCGGGAATCCTAAAAAAGTTTTGTTTTGTGGTAGATTTCAGACTTTTTTTGGTCAACATTGATAAAATCCATTTTATTTCCTTAGCAATTATAAGTTGGAAAGACCAATCTAGTTTTCTGTTCCATTTTATTTATTTTATTTTTTTTTGGCTTCCGTTAGATTTTGAGGACAGCAGTCACCTTTTTTCAAATGATGAGTATCTAGACATACGCTAGTGTGTCGCCGCCAAGTAGACGTTTTATTGTTGTTGGAGCTTAATTGTTAGAGCGTAATTGTTAGAGTGTAATTGTTGTCAGATGGCGGCTCACTAGCAGACTGTGTCTTTTAACTGAAACCAACTTATACGTGATTTCAGCATACTGGTGTAAATTCCCCATGCGGTAGAAATCTTTGCAAATCGTTTGAATCAGGTGTCTTGGGTCCAGTAACAAAGAAAAACTCAACACGAAAATGTTGGAACGTGTCCTTCATGGAGAGAAAGTGTCCTCAATAAC
Organism: Lithobius niger; assembly: GCA_023313725.1. Taxonomy (NCBI): domain Eukaryota; kingdom Metazoa; phylum Arthropoda; class Chilopoda; order Lithobiomorpha; family Lithobiidae; genus Lithobius; species Lithobius niger. The sequence goes on along the minus strand of JAHWFP010092315.1, from coordinate 4,401 downwards.
GTTGATTTGTGTTACTGGTGACTAGTAACTAGTGACTAGTGACTAGTTACTAGTAACTAGTCCGCAGACTCCCATGTTAATTCTCATAGGGTATAACGACACGTCTACAGCTCATTAGGGAAAGTTGCCAGATCTAAATTTCGACAGACAGGTAAAACGTCATATGGGGAAGTGCCTTTTTCTAAAATGGGGGTTGCAGCTAGAAGCACGTGGTCATGAAGTGGCTCGTAAGTGCAAAACTATTGTTGTAACCATTGTTTGTATTGTCATCCAACAGCAGATGATAAAATGCTTAAGTGTTACACGCTTATCGTTTCAGTACCTAATTGTCAGAATTCATTCTAGTTGCAAATAGGTGGTTCACGAAGAAACGGAGTATATTTTATTGCAAAGGTTTGGTCGCTTTTTTCCCACCAAATCCAAATCGTTTTTTTTAATTTTTTTTTACGGTACGCGAATTCAAAATTAATTATATGCCCCACGACCCGAATAAACTTCTCATTACTGGTTCAATAAGACACAGGGTATCTTTTATTCCATAGGAATTGATTAGGTCCTTGCAATTATCATACTGTTAACGCTTGTTATTAATTTATTTGGAATGACAATAGCAAATGTGAAAATTATGAATGAGAACATTCATACAATAAATACCTCCAGACAAAAAATTAGGGGTGACAATTACACCGTGTGATTTTTTGTACATTCACAGGCCTATGAAAGTCGTGATATCCACCCAAAACCAAAACTGGTAAGAGAAGCCGCCAAGTTTACAAAAAGGGTCGGCCTTTCAAAGTAGTGATATCATCCAACCAGGGAAAGGCCGCCAAGGTTAATCCTATTAGCCAAGTTAATCGCACCGAATAATACTTTGGACGTTAAATGAAAACTTGAAGATTGCTACCGCTAGTAGCAATCTTCTAGTTGTCATTTAACCTTCGAACTATTAGATTAACTTGGCTAATAGGATTAACCTTGGCGGCCTTTCCCTGGTTGGATGATATCACTACTTTGAAAGGCCAACCCTTTTTGTAAACTTGGCGGCTTCTCTTACCAGTTTTGGTTTTGGGTGGATTTATTATTACTACTGCAGTATTTCCTTGCAAAAACATACGGATTTATTTAATGTTCAGTTTGACATTGTCGCATATTAACAATGTTTAAAACAATTTAAAACAATCAATTTGGTCGTTTGGAACTCCCTAACCCCTGAACTACTTGAAATTGTAGAAAGGTCCACATGAAAAGAGCACATCTCCAGAGCAATACCTGTAAAATAAGCTAAGGGCCAGCTTTACTCATCACATGGAAGAATTTATTTTCGTGATACAAAAAAAGCGTTACCAGTAGTTAGTTGTAGTTAGTAGTTAGGCAAATATCATCGTTATTGACGTCATTTTTTCAAAAAGAAAACATTAAGCTGTGTCACTAATAGTGATTTTTATGTTGTCTGGCGACCAAAGTTTCCCGATTAAACAAGTTTCAGCCTTTTCTGTTGCGTTGTTATTTATTCTCACATGCCTGAAAACAGCCAAACTACCTTTGCTGTAAAGATACAAACGTGTCTAGTGGGCGCCATGCTCATATATATTTTATCTGGATAGGTGTTATCGTTTATCATCTCGGCGGGCGACACACTAGCGTGTGTTTTGATTAGGCAGATTTCAACGTTATTCACATCGGCTTTCAACAAGAAAACGTTAAGCTGTGTCACTAACAGTCAATTTAATGTTGTCAGGCGACCAAAGTCTCACGATCAAACAAGTTTCAGCCTTTTCTGTCGCATTTTTATTTATCCCCAGATGGCTGAAAACATCCAAACTACTTTTACTGTAAAGACACAATGTGTCTAGTGGTCGCCATGCTCATACATACATATTATCTGGATGTTATCGTTTTATCTTGGCGGGCGACACACTAGCGTGTGTCTTGATTAGGCAAATATCAACGTTATTCACGTCGTTTTTTTCAACAAGAAAACGGTAAGCTATGTTTTATGTTTGGCTTTTTTTATTTCCTTTCCAACATTTATTTAATTTTTTTGATATTCATTAAGTCCTCATTATTGGTTTCATTACTGTTTTTAAATTTATGCCATACATTTTATTTGATTTGATTATTATTACAGTAAAATATTATTACATTTGATTTATCCGTTCTAGAATTTTCAGATTCATTCATTGTTTTTTGAGAACATTTGTCTTTCTTTTACGTCTGATGCCATTCTGTTTGCTGGTATTATTGTTACCATGAGTCCATGAAAAGTTCCGTAGGAACGATGAGTAACACACTTCTATTAGGGTGGTGTCCTAGCGTTTGACCGATGACAGAGACTCGCCTCGACCACCATTGGAACTAAACAGTGAAAACCTTCAATTTCAAAAACTAGATGGCGCCAGTAATTTGTGCCTTTTAAAACTTCAGTATCATTTACAGCTTGTTTGTGGGCTCTCAATGTTATTCATAAATTCTTATTTAAAGTATCCTTTGGAATTCTCAGACTAATAAAATTTATTAAGCTATATTCTAAACTATTTCGGTATTATTTTT
>JAHWFP010092304.1:0-13854 GCA_023313725.1 Lithobius niger | reverse complement strand
CATTCGCCAACTTAATCGCACCGAATAATACTTTGGACGTTAAATGAAAACTTGAACATTGCTACCGAAAGTAGCAATGTTCTAGTTTTCATTTAACCTTCGAATTATTAAGCGGTGCGATTAACTTGGCGAATGTTTTGGTGTGTTGATATCACTCCTTTGAAGGGCCGAACCATTCGGAACTTGGCGGCCTCTTTTACCAGTTTTGGTTTTTGATATGATATTATTTACAGCGAATTGTGTCTATTTATAAATAAAATCACGCATCTCTGAAGCAAATCCTCTATGCCTGAGGTGGTCGGAAGTTCTGACCACTACGCTGCGCTACCAGACCGGATATCCAGTCGAGCACAATTCACTGTTGGAGTAACTCATTCATATCTAGAGTAAATCGCACATAGCTAAAGTAACTCATACACATCTAAAGTCTCGTCCTTTTACTTTCGTCGAAAACTTGGGCTTTTCTTTACGTTACATCTCTTCTCTACCTCCTCCCTTCACCCTTCACCCCTATGCCACCCATCAAACCTTCTTTCCATCACTCTTTCGGCCATTTTTTTTGGCAACCCCCTCCCGTTGCCCCTTTACCCCACACATTTCACTTTCCTGCGTGCCACCGCGAAGCATTGTTGGAAGACTCCACTTCCGGCGCGGAGGTGGCTGGCCTCTTTTGTGGTTCGCGCTGGTCAGCAAGGGGCGACTGCGTGACCATGGCAACGGCCCTTCTTGATCGGACCGTGAGTGGCATCGGACGGACGTCGAACCGACCGGGCGGCGGGGGTGGACGCGACGGACAACACAATGACCGGACAGGCTTTGTGCCTCAGAAATGATGCATGCTGGCGAAAGGCAGATTTGTGCATGTTAAGCAGCGTTCGAAGGGGGAAATGGCGGCCGATTTTCTTGGGAGTAGCGATGGAAAGGCTTTCAAGGGAGGTGGGGATGGGGATAAGGGAGGTGAGGAGTTTCTCCCCTATGACAGCTCTCAAGATGACCACCACACCGAGTGATGGTCAGGGTGGAAGGGGCTCTCGGACAAAGGAAAGCGAGTGCTTTGGACTTGCGAAGAATGGCACCGACTTCGCCATTATATTCATCCTATGGCTACAGGTATTGGGTTAGAGAGGCCATCTATAAATATTTGACGATTTCTGTCCCTTGTGGACAACCCCTTCTTTCTTTTTCTTTTTTATTTCCTCCCCCGTCCCCTTCACCTTCCTCCTCACCCATTTTCTTCGATAGTTCGACCCTGAAGAATAGAGAGACCAAAAGAATTTCTTCAGTCCTTTCTTCCGCCTCGCACTTATTTTATATTCGGTGCTGGTATGTTTTGAAGCTGCAACAAAGAGTCGGTGCTCCAAATGTGCGGTCCCTAAAGGTATACATACCTCCACGAAAGACTAACCCAAAATAGTTAACTTTTGTAAGTGCTAACAATTAGTCTAGAGTACTGGGGGAAAAAAAACGGTCTGGACATGGGTGAATATATCCCAAGTGGACCAGATATATGTAAACAAATATAATAATACAACATGTGTCGTGCAAATAGAGCACGACCGGACAGGTGAGGGCTGAAAGGCCACTTATAACCAGCCGAGTTACAACCAACAGAATTCTGGCCGAAGCAGGAATGGACCCAGTTTGGCTATCACTAAAAGTTTCCCGAAGGAGTTGACCGAAGGGGCATTGACAGTGACTTCCGGCAATGAGTTCCAGGCTGGAACCACCCGGATGTTAAAGAAGTGATGCCTACAATTTAATTTGTGAAGTGGAGTGATCAATTTTTTGCTGTGACCCCTAGTTTTTGTACTAGTGCTCATTTCAAGTATCGATAGCTCAGGTGGTGTTAACCCGTGCAGAATTTTGTAAGCGAGGATAAGATCGGCCTTCAAGCGTCGAAGTTCCAAGGAGTCAAGGTTTAAACGTTTCAGCCGCTGGGTATACGTCAGATTTCTCATACCGGGGATTGACTTGGTGCAAATGAAGTATGGTAGTAATGGTAACAATATTAGGAAACAGAAAAGAATTAATGAAGTAAATGACTTCGATGGCCTTCTTCGAGGCTATCATAAAGTTTACAGGCTCACCTTAGGGCATTGGCGTAAATTAAAAAAAGGTATAGGGAATCATTACATATTAACAAACAGAAAAAAATGGAAATCGGCGAATAAATGCTAATATGTTCAAATTAACATTGTTGTAAAAACATGACAGCTCTTGCTGATAAAGCAACTCACTGTCATTTTGCTTCATTGTTTGACATGCTGCTTGGTTACAGCAATTTTATTACATCCGTAACACTCACGTTGACCTTGACATCTGCTTTCAAAGTCATCATCAGGCTGCTAACTGTTTACGGATTCGCTTTAGGGCGGTAAGCATATTCAGCTCAAATTACACAACCAATTAAAAAATACTTACTATCGCCCCACAAGAGCTGGCGATAACGTGTGGTGTGAGCAGTGGCGTAACAAAGTGTCTCTGGGCCCATAGGCAAAATTTATGGTCGGGCCCTCCCCCCATATCTTTCACCTTTTTGACTGTCTTGGTCCAAATGATACACATATTGTGCTTTGTTTTGGTTTACGTTACCTGAACAATCAACAACTTACCAGCCAAAAAAATTATGTCGTAATGCAAACAAACCATAATGTTTGAAAAAATTTATAAAAAAAACATGTCTGTGTGGTATTTTTTTAGCTTACTTAACTGTCAAATTATTATAACCTTTGCTTAGTAGTTACATTATTACACTTGTTAAATGGGAACTTGGACTTGTTCATAACATATTCATTTTGAACATGGAATTTACATACCGTAGTTAGTTCATTACTTGAAGCTCTTAAGCAATACTTTCGGCATGTTCTCTCAATGCAAAAATTTCAATGATGTTGTCCATGTCCATATTTCGACGCCTGGCATGCCCCCGAGTTGCAGGGGCCCGTAAGCAATGCTTACCTAGCCTACCTGTACGTTGCGCCACTGGGTGTGAGGACAGCTCTAGATATAGTAAAACAAAACAGTTGACTCTTGCCAGCTGAAGTAAATCTTTGGCAACACTAAAAAACCGACTCTAAAAGAAAAAGTCCATGGTAGTAATACAACCCAGAGTTAGTCAGAAATATGACAACAACAACAAAACACCAAACAAAATTTAAAAGAACAAAATGCTGCCAAACATCAAAATTTACAAGAAATAAAATAGAACGTTCGCTCACAATCCTGAACATGTTTTCTAATCTGCCTCTGTTTAGATTAATCTAGCAGATGTTTATGCAACGAGTGCAAATATAGTTAGTAGTAGTGTTTTTTTCTATCTTAATAGGTAAGTTGTTGGTGAAATTTGCTACCAACTATTAAAAAGATCTTGAAGCCTTTAGTTGCACAGCATAAAAAAGTGATTCCCTAGTTTGGCAATTTGTGACAAGGCTTTATTTAAAAAAAAAGGTGAGCTACGTTTTATATGAACTTTACAAAGTTCTGTAAAGTTTTGCAGAGCTTTCCACCAACAAATGTAAAGACGGAAAAAAATTATCAAAGTTCTGTAACAAAGTTCTGGTGATGAATTGGCAGGACATCGAGCTTCTGATAAATTGAGAAAGAATGATCCCTATTTCGACGGGGATTTGGATCCGGTCCTCTAGGCCTCTAACTACTGCTAAGGTGGGCAGTGACTTCGTATGCTGCCACCAGACTCTAAGTCAGAGTACACTGTTGAAAAGTGTTAGCTAGAGTCTCAGAAGAACACATGGAGAACGATCTATAATTTCTGACTGTTTATTGTAATATCTCAATCAAATGGTTATGTTAGAGCAAAATTCATTTGTAGCATCTCGTGTACGGTTATCTTATAAAAATACAGGGCCTGATTAAGACGCTACAGGGCCCAAGGCATCGGTTTGCATTGGGGGCCCCAATCTATACAGATAGGCGGGTGCGGGAAAACCTTACAAAGCGGTAAAGCTGAAAATGTCCAAAAGTCAACCGTTTTTTTTAAAGTGAAAATGTGGCTACCTTCCGGGATCAAAATTCCATTCCGTCTGAAAAAGTAGGTCAAATTTTTCGAAAAAAACTTAAAATGCGACCCAATTTTTTGGGCACAGAATAGGATTTTGAATGCAAAAACGTGGCCATCCTGTGCAAAAAAATTCCCAATAAAAAAGAGTTGACCACACAACAAAAAAAAAGAGTTTACATAACTCACAAGTTGGGTGGATACAATTTAACGGGGGGAGGGGGGCTGTGCAAGGAAGGCCATCGACCCTTGATAGAAGATATGTTGTTCAAAGAATGCTACGCATCATAGCAATTGCCTAGCCTGTGCCACAGCATGACTGCCGATGGAAAATGTATACTTTTTTGCACTGCACGTAAACATTTCACTCAGCCAATACTATGAGCAGCTTCAGCTATTTTGTTTGTTGAAGGAGAAATAAATTAGTTCGATAAGGTTAACAAAACCCAATCTAACATTAAAAAAACATGATATAGCCAGAACATCACCGTTTGGAAAAAATGAAAAAATTTGTTAAGTAGTCATGGGGGTCTCTAGACTCCCTGGGGCCCGAGGCAGCTACCTCATTTGCTTCGTTGTTAATCTGGCCCAGCAAAACTCAGCAAAATAGTAAACAACAGCTGAAATGTCATTTGTGAAATTACCATGGATTCGGAGTAGTAGCCATGAACATGTTGATGTACGCGACAGTTTTGCTTAAAGAAGCAACAAAGTTAAACTAATTAAATAATTTGGAATAACTGCACAAATCCTGAAGGGATTTTGAAAACTATTCGCTGCATCATTTTGAGTAGATCGATAACTATGACATTAGCATCCTATCACTCTGCTAGGGGGGGGTCAGTTTCCTCTAGATAATTTGGTAAACCACTAAAACATTATAGAAGAAGACCCTTACTGGTACTAGCAACACAATCCTTTACATTAGGTTCATCAGAAGAATCTTAAGACGCGACTGAACAAGGCTTCCCTCCTACAGAGCTGGCCACGTGTTAGTCGGTCTCCCTCAGCAAAAAGGCACACTTGCACACTAGATCAAGGAAAATTGAAGACAATGCAGCATGCAAGCTGTGTTTCTTATATACACCAACAATGGACGCGGACCTGTAGGAGAGCGACTGTCATCTCAGGCTTGAAGCCATGTGTGCAAACCCAACTTAGCTGATTTTCACGCCAAACTATATCTGAGTCCAAGCTGGCTTCTCATCGGTTGAACGGCCGTGATGTCTAGCTTTCTGACTCACTTAAAAACGGTCCAGACAATCTGTCTCGCAATGTCCAGCAATACTAATTTCGACGAGGAATTTAAGTATAAAAATTCGATAGAAATTAAATATTTAAATGGTCAATATGTTCTAGGCTTTACAGGCTACTTAGAATGGAAGATCAAATAAATTTATCTACAAGTTACGTGACGCCGGCAGTGGAGATACGAGAAAAATAAACATTGGCAATTTGAGTCCGACAATGTCAACGTGCCGTCACAAAAAGCTGCATGTGAGATAAAGTGAGGGCAAGTTATACAGTAATGAATTGAAAGAATTAGGCCTGGAACTACAAAGAATCAGTTGGTAGCAATAAGTTACTAAACAAATCCATGAAACTATCTAACGACCAACCTGAAATGTAGCCAATACCGGTCTTCAGTATTGTCCGCCGTCTTGGATTTCACCATCGATCGCTAACATAATTGAAACTGTGAATTAAACAGTAGTTTTTAATACACCAAAAGCTGTTCTGACCAGGGCAAACCTTGGTAGAATCCAAGATCAACTGTCTTAAACGAACCTTTGTATCAGCATATTCATGTTTGTGTTGGTTGGCACGGAGATTATAATCCATCTCTTTTACACACACTGCACGAAATCGGGGAAATCATCAGTTCAACCACCTTCAGTATTTGGATGGTAGCCCTATTCATCTTAGAGAAATACAGAGGGGCCAATATTTAGCCTTACATGCGTCACGCCATGATCAAATGAGCATAGCAAACTGAAAGCGAAACAAATATGAAATAACTGCAGATATGTCATTTGGAATAAAGAAAGCTACTGCAAGAAATCCAGAAGCTTTTTTTTTAAATTAATTTTTACTAAATCAATTGTTCGATAAAAAATTGCTAAGCATTGTTTCCTGGTTGCTGTGTAAATTTGTAGCAACACTGCAAGAAAAAAGTTGTGGAGAATTGAAAAAGTCGATAAACAATGACTTCAGACGAGACGAGATTTTTCTAGTCAACACCGAGGTGACTACAAAAAAATTAAAAGATGACGTAAAATTAAAGGATAAGAGGATATTTTCCCCAACCTCATCTCTCGTATCTTGATGTCATCTCTACGGGGCACAGACTAACACCAAATCTCTACCAAGGTTTTGGTGTCAAGTCTCCAAAGGTTGCCATGCCCACTTATACTGGGCATCGGGACGAAATATCGCCACCAGAATTATTGGATGCATTGTCAAAGTATAACATTGCGTTAAATCTTCCAGAAGGCTACATTATGGGAACCGTTATTCCATTTGCCCTACAAGGTGATGCGGAATGATTTATGATGTTTCTGAGATCCTTCTGGGACTGGGACTAGTTCATGACTGACTATAATTTGGAATTTGAAGGTACTAGTTACGTGACAAACTATTTTCGAGTTTTGCATACACAATTTGCAATTTTACACCCGCTTCGAAGTGATTTGGCGCATTACGGCCAACATGCACCTAGACTGGAAGCACCACCTCTAAGAACGCAAATTTGAATCCCTACAAGGATTAGTGATGGAAGGAGGCAGGAACTTACAAACCAATGCCTGGCTCCATCCCAGTCTGTAGAACCTTAACTCTCTTGGTGAGGATATGCGCCAGAAACACTGAGAACAGAACACTATAAGAAAGCCAACCATCAAGAAACGAGGCAGTGCTTCGTGTTGGCCACACAGCCAGCACAGGGCCGACACCTACATTATCAGGAAAGGCTAAACCCATGACTATGTATGTCCACGCTCAATTCAAGAGGTTACAAACCGGCAGATACTCAACTCAAATCAGTAGTGGACGAAATGGATATATGGTAAACTGTAACTTTCTGTGGTTCCAGTAAAAAAGTTGCTGCATTTAAAAAATTTTTTTTTTACAAAATTGTCAAAATGTTGGAATACTGATAATTAGTAATTGCCAAAGATACCAAAGAACACTGAGACTGTTCGTTACTCTAAAGTCACCTTCTCTAAAATGTTTGTTCTAAAGTTTCTTTACCACATTTGTTACATCCTGGAAATAGGTCTTTACCACATTTGTTAAATTTCTGAAATAGATACAGTCAGGATAACACGAAGAACAAGAATGTAAGAACTCTGATTCATTCTCAGGGTTAAACAAAAAAACAGGTAATCAGTTCATTCTTTAATTTGAGGCCAGCATAATAAAAATTAAAATTCTACCTTATCCTTAACTAGATCAAACATCAAAGCCTCCTTATTCCTACACACTGATGCATATTACACGAGAGTCAGACCCTTTTAAAATTACTTATAAGGTTGCGTTGTTGTTGCAAATCATCAGTACTGAGCCGCAAAAGTGCTGGAATATCTTTGATTGATTGATTGATTGATTGATTGATTGATTGACTGATTGATTGATTTATTATCCTGAGCCTCAGCCCACAGTCACTCGCCCGGATACAAAGGATAAATCTACAGATTCAACACAATTCACTCAACACACACAATCAAAGCAAAGAAGCAGAGTGAAACATAGGGGAAGACAAAACAGGTTACGAGAGATGGCCGTGAGTATGCAGAAACTAACCCCTAATCCTAAACACGCACTCCTGACCTCATCACAAAACTAGCTACACACCTCAGCCTCGTTTTGAGGTTTGGGGAAGAATGAACAGGCTGTCGACTGCACACCTCATAAGCCCGTACAATACCGCTGAAGCGCAGCACACTCTAATAGAAAATGAGTTGGGGTCTGCGACTTCCCACACAAAGGACACGCTGGAGAAATACACCAGCCCACTCTGTTACGATGAGCAGCCAGGAGGGAGTGTCCTGTGTGGAGACGTGAGATAACCTGCCCTGTCGTGAGTGGAAAAGCGTCCAGTGGCAAAACAAGGGAGCAATCGGGCTGAAGACCGTGCAGCGTGCGAACGGTGGCAGCAGCAGATCACTCATCGTTCCACTCTCTAAATAATCGCGCCGTAACAACAAGCGCTTCGATGCAAGAAGGTTAACCGGAGTCACTGCAGTACGGTCAGAATGCACAGCAGCCCTGGCCAAACCATCAGTCTGTTCATTCCCAACTGACCCCCTCACCTAGCACAGACCAACGAAGCAGACCCGTGATGCAGCACGGACCTTGAGACAAATATCATACACAATGGAATCAGTACATTCCAAATGTTCGACCGCTGCACGTAGCGCCAATAGAGCTGCTTGCGAATCTGTGAAAATTGTGAACGATGGCAGATCCATGTCCAAAGCGACATCCAGCACCACGGAAATTGCACACAACTCACACATGGTGCTGGAAGACACAAACAACAGTTTCCTATTGAAAAAAAAACTTTCAGAGATGGTATAACAACCTTAACACCTCCTGTGCCCCTGTCCAAGGAGAAGGACGCGTCACATTCCATGGCACCCCGCGTAAATATTTCTGCTAGAGCAGGAACCCACACCCAGGGGCTAAACACGACAGCACGCGCAACATCCAGCGGCGAAATAGATGACATGCGCTGAAGTGTCGCAGCGACAGACCCAAGAGGGCCCAAAACTTCCAGCACAGCAGGACTAAGAGAGCAATAATCTTGTCCACTCTGTCCTCAGGACCCCTGCTCACATTACGCATCCCCAGAGAACAAAGAAGATCTACTGCTCGCACGTGCAAGGGCGGTTGACAAGACTCCACTTAAAGTGCCTGAACAGGGGGGGGCACAAGGCAGCCTGTGACAACATTCATTAACAGCCGTTTGAAGCATAGTGGCGTGACGGCGCTCCTTAGACAAAAACAGAAGATGATAATCCAGAACGTCACATACAAAGGTCCTGTACACAGCATGGAGGGAGCCACGTCTCACTCCCTTCATTCTCGAAAGCCTTTTAAGCACAGCAAAACGATAACGAATCCTCTCTCGGAGTGACGATGCAAGCCTATTCCAATCAACTCTTTCATCCAGAAGTACACTTAAATACTTCAAAATCGCAACCTGTGTGACAGTCGTGGCATCAACACAGATAAACATCGGGGCACGATACCTAACACGCGACCTGCTAAACACAACCAGCTTTGTCTTCGCTGAGGCTAAAATGAGACCCCGAGCAGCTAGAAGCGTAGAGACATGAGCAACAGCCTTTTCAGCGCATTGGCAGCAAAGGATCGGATCACTACCTAACCAGCTAACCACAAGGCCGCGTCATCCGTATAGCAAACGATATTGTCTGTGGCGCCTACTTCCACCAGGACATCATTTATGGCAATAGCAAAGAGAAGATGGCTCAAGCAGCCTCCCTGCGGTAGAACCTGACTCAAGCTTGCAACAGTCGACTAATAGACTCTGGTGACATACTGTCGAACACCCAAGAGAGCGCAAATTGCACTGATCAAACCAGGACCCACTCCCATGTTGACCAAACTACACCGTACCCACTCGACGTCCACAGTGTCATATGCCACCTTTATGTCTAGTAACACTGCAGCAACTGTGAGGCCTTGGGACCACAATTCATATATGCCAGATAACAAGTACATTACAGCATCCTGGGCACTGCGGCATGCCCTGTACCCAAATTGAACTGGAGACAAGCAGGCATAGAACTGAAGATGGCTCTCTAGTCGCTTCACACGCATACGCTCATAAACCTTACGAAGGTTGGCCAGAAGAGAGATTGGCCGGTAATTTGCCGCAAGCGACCTTACTGACCCTGACTTGTGCAAAGGTACTATAACAGTAAACATCCGAGCACCAGGAACCAGGCCACTCTGGAAGATGGCGCCACAAAGCCACGTCATCCGCACGTCATTCAATGCACTGACTGACGGACGCCGAACTGAGGCGACGCAAAGACCTACTTGTTACACAGTTAATCTCTGGGGCACTGCTATCCTTGCACTTCGATAAGGCCAACGAAAATTCTGATTCTAATAATGGAAAATCAGATGGGGTACCATCAACACAGCTGCCCGTTGGTACAGGAGATGACAAACCAGCAGGAAGAGCATAAACACTCGCAAATCTGCTACAGAAAGCATCCGCCATCTCCTCACCCCTTAAGATGGTGCCCGGTTCTCTATCTGGGTCATACACCCACTTCTGGGAGACACGCTCAGAGCTCTGAGTAACTACACCTTTGTAAGAGATGCAGCTGAACAGATTCGACCACACACTCTTTCAGGATACTGATCACGCGCGGTGTGGATAATGTATGCAGATTCCCGCGACGTGCCTTGGTATTCATACCAGGTCATGTCGTACGGATGTCTCTTCCAGCGCCGAAACGCGCGACGACGGTCACGGACAGCACAGGAGCACAAAGCGGTCCACCAGCATGGCTGAGACCTCAACCCCTGCCTCATACAATTGCCTTGTTCCGCGGCAGCAACACCAGTACTTTTTAGCCACTAGAATTCCGTTAGAGACAATGGGCCCCTTCCTGGTCACCACTCACCCCGAACAAAAGGCATCAAAACAACAGGGAAGTGATCACTTCCCGTTGATCATCAGACACAGAGAAACAAAAATGGCTTACTAACCCTGAGGAGCACCGAAAGAAATCGAGAACCGATTCCTGCACTACATGCCTCTGCCACAGCGAAAAGGTTGGAGTACCATTCTGAACAATACAGAGTTCACTTTGATCAATTGCTGCGCTAAGACGCCATCCACTCGTGTCTACACGAGTAGATCCCCAGTCGTAGTGATGGGCATTGAAGTCTCCACACACTACGACTGGACGCGAGAACTGGCAAAGCCACGCATTCCACTCACCAACAGAACGAGGATCTTAGCATGCACGACAACAACAGTTGTCCATCGAGCAAGCATAAAGATCTTGATAGCACACACTTCGAGACCTGGAAATACCACAGACACAGGGCACAGAACGTATGGAACAAATACCACAGACACAGGGCACAGAACGTATGGAACAGCCCATTTGACAAAAATCACAACATCCTTCCCATTTGAAATGTAATTGCTCTGAAAAGCTCCAGCTCCTCAAAGGAGGGCATGTTTGGTTCTTGTACCCCTAATACCTGAACATGCTGAAGAAGTTTTTCAATTTCGTGTTGTTTATTCACAAAACCCCTGGCATTCCACGACGCAATAGAAAAAACAGTGGTTTCGAAAGGACTTTAAATTTTACCTAACTCAACTTTAGTGGCAACTCTCTTAACCCACGCCCACCGCCTCTTCCACTCTGCCACTACCGCACAACAATGTTTCGCTTCGCTAGACGTTGTATCTGGGCCACTATTACCATTAATACTATTATTTGCACAACCTCTGACAAGATGCTCATCTGCCCTGTCTTTCTCAGAAATCACTGGACTGGCAAGAGTTTCTTCACTGACTTCATCATTACAGTAATTATGATCACCTACTATGCTACTCTCATTGCCAATCACTTCCATTTGACCAACTACAATTTCTTGACCAACCTGCAGATCGTCGACGCCACCATAAAACAAAACTTGTAAATCTGAACTCGTAGTGTTGAGGTCAGCATGAGCTGAATCATTCACCATACCTGCCTCTGCAGCAACTTTTCCTGTTTTCCTGATGCTTGGGAACGATTTCGCTTTTTTTTCTTCCTGGCCGGGGGTGAATCACCCCTCTTGCCACTACTTGGTACAGCAGACGCATTACTCAACAACGCGCTTTCCCGAGAACCATTTTTTAGCAGACGAGGCGCCAACGACAAGGTCATCGGTCCCTGCACAAACTTATCAGTGGTGGCTGCATTCTGTCGAGTCGTGGACGCACTGTTTGATGGACTCTGACTGCATGGCACACTCTGAACACTGAGCACGCTCTGAGCACTGGGCGCACACTGTGCACCGGGCACATCCTGAGCACTGGGCACATTCTGAGCACATGGCACACTTCGAGCACTGCTTTTATTATCCACCTGCAAACTTCTCACAGCACTCAACTGGCCGTTGACTGTTTCAATCACAACCTCTGACTGCGCCGCGCGAAGATGTTCACATGGGCGCCTTGGATCGTAGTACACGGAGCAGGATGCGCAGTACAAGCTCGTTCACATGCGCCTGAAATGACCACGCATCCCGCACCTTAGACATTGAGGAGGACGGACAGCCACTACAATCAGTACGGCATGCCTTTTACAACGCACACGTTCGGGACATCTTCAATAGTTTTAAATGGCCGTAAACGGAAAGTTACTAGATGCACTGCCCCATCACATACCTCTTTCTCCCCTAACCATCAAGCGCTCAAAGGTGTGCGTCTCGAGCGTAGCAAAGTGATTAAAGGCTACTGCTACATCAGCTGGTGTCACACTGTGTGGCAGCCAATGTAGTCTCGCACGGACCGGCTGATTATGTAAGTCAAATATCTCCACTGGACACCCATTAATAACCATGTTGGCACAGTAAAGCTTTATTTTGGCCGCTGGTGATGCCAAAGTCATCGAGACTGAACAATAATGCATTGTTATCTAGACACACGCTAGAGTGTCGCCACCAAGTAACGGTAGATCATCCCATTGTAGACATCCGATTGTTAGAAAATTGATTGTTAATGATAAAAAGGAGGCCTCACCGAAGTTAAGCAGCATTGGCCCCGATTGGTACTTGGGTGGATGACCTCCTGAGAATCCATTCCGGGTGTTGCAGACATAGGGCCTTAGGGCTTCGTCGGGCAGATGACCAGGTACGGTTAACGCTCGCTAAAATCCTTTGACCCTTTGAGGCCTCACTAGCAGACATGTGCCTTTTAACTGTAAGCAAAGAAAAGCATATTTTGGCAAGTTGAGGATAAATCCCAATGCGGCAGAAATCTTTCAAATTGTGGTAAATGTAAAGTGAAGTTGCAGGGATAAAGAAAAAATGAAAGTTAAAGGCTGAATGTCCACCATTCATAGAGAGAAAGATGCGTCTATAACGTTGTTTTTATGTTACTGATTAGCTAGCTAGTAACGCATGGTAAATCCCATAGACTCATTGCTCATGGCTAGCGCAAAATTGAGAGGGCCTACGTAGCTGAACTTTTGGGGGTTTTATGGTCAGGACAAATGCGTGGGAGGCTTTTGAAATTCGCCTTCAACGAATTTAAATTTCGTTTCTTTTCCAAAGATTTTAGGCAACAATGGCTTGAACAATCAAGACTGGTCCTTAGATTTATTGTAAAAGCCTGGACGAACTAAAAACTGAACTGTAACGAAGGTCAAAATAAAGAAACATTAACGTTGCCGTGGACTGCGTAAGAATGAAGGGATGCACGTTAGATGATAGCTACGCAACAATACGAGCATCCACGAGCTAATGGGGTTTTTGTTAATAACCCAAAAATAAAATGCTTCGCGTTCTGCTGTTTTAGTAACAGCGACCTTCGGGGGTTTCTGCATGACTAAATGTGAACGAAAAATAAAGGGGAAGGTGCAGGGATAATGAAAACAACTGAAGGGGATGCGCTGATTGAGTAAGCGAAGTGAACGAAATCTGCGATTGTTATCCAGTGTGTGCAAAAATGGGAATGAAGCAACTTAAGCAGATGGTGTGACCTTATGTACGTTCACAGTCCTACGAAAGTTGTGATATCCGCCCAAAACCAAAACTGATAGAAAAACCCGCCAAGTTTCCAAAAACGGTCGGCCTTT
>JAHWFP010092299.1:0-12695 GCA_023313725.1 Lithobius niger | reverse complement strand
TAATATATCCCTCAGTCTTTTGTATGGTTAAACACAGGCTGGTTTAACATATCCCTGTTTTTTGTATGGTTAAACACAAACTGGTTTAATATATCCCTCAGCCAAAACATTTTACTTTTCCTACATTTTCTAAATGAATATTCCTAAATCATGCAGTTCAATAAATTTAGACGAATACCTTAAAATACTTTTGGATAAATTGAGCCTATCTTTAAGATTACTTTGCCTAACCCACTGGAATGAAGAGTAGTGCTATGGTTATTAGGTTTGATGGTAAACTAACAGTCTTACCAGCAAACAAATCAAAACGTGCGAATGGATTACAAGTCGTGAATTACTTAATGTGAAATGTGAAATCAATACTTAACTCGAATTGGTGCAATTGTTAGCCTTTACAGACAAAAGGGAAAATTCTGGTGGGGAGTTGATTGAATCGGGCTCAATGTAATTCTCTGAGAAATATTCATAATCAAACGGTACATCAAATCTGTTATCATCTGAAATGAGTTAACAAAAAAAACAATGACACATAATATTCCAGTAATAGAGTTAAGCGATGTTAAGCACTGTTGCTGACACCGAGGCTAAACTATCTTCGAGTTACGGATTGCTAGCTTAGGACAAACTATGTCCATGTAAAGAAACGGTTTATAAATTGCCACGTTCAGCATAAACACGCCGTACAGCAGATATGTCTGGAAACGTAGGGTACCTACATCAACTATATTATAACAATCGTGATCTCAGAAGATGCTCATGTTCTGGTTAAATACTAAATAAATTCGTGCAAATTAACTTTAAAAAAAGACCATCTTCAGTGCCACTTTAAAATAAAAATGTTTTATGTTCGTCATTACTTACACTTTTTGACGATCATCGGACAATATTGGGTGTCAAATGGGTAGTTTGTTAGATCAATTTTGCAGGTGAATTTGTAAGCATTGCTAAAAATAAATAAGAGGAATATTACATAAAGAATTCATAATCTTTGAATTTTAATTCCATGAGCAGAGATAATTATTTTCAGTATGAGACTATTACCCGTAACCATTTTGGAGAGTAAATCAACCCATTATATGTGATAAAGCTGAAGATTCGAAGGAACTGATTATGTTTTTGCAACTAGGTAACTAAAGCTTAATAAGTCATAAGAAAGGCTCAACGAAAAAATGTAGATTCTTATTGCCGGAGCAGACAAACATACTTAATCCTTTAATTTTGCATTCGTTCTTCGCAATGCCACGCTTCCCTGTAGGTTTTTTTGGCTCCTTGCAGCCGCCAGCGTCGTAACCTGATTGCGCATGCGTGCGTGCAACCGTCCTCTATAAAGGCGCTTTCGAGCAGCCGGTTGACTTTCCGTCTTGTTTATTAACAACAATTTTATCATCGCCGCCTGCCGATCGCAGCAGGTAACCAGTGGGCCCCCCAAAAAAGCAGTGGACTTAAAATTAAAAAAATAAATAAAAACACCACGCATATTAATGAAAAAAAAATATTTTCTACAGTTTCAGTGTAATTGTAGTTGCACTTCACTTTCCCGGAAATTTAACTGCAGTTATTTTGTAATTTTGGAGTTAGCTTGTTGAACTTCACAGATATGCAGGTATTTGCATTTATTTTTAGGTTTCCGTTGTATCTGTAGTTAATCTGCAGTTTCAGCCCATTTCTGTGACTGCACTGTACTGTGACTGAGGTTGGCGCTAATGACCAAGTTGTCGACGCGCCATTAAGCCTCAATCCCCCCCCCCCCTCAGCCCATTTCTGCAATTGTTGTTGCAGTTCAGTTTTAGCAGGGTTAAGACCCTCTCACTGAATAATTAAACTTAAAAAAAATAAAATTGGTGTCGTGTGGCAAGGTAAAATTTCAACAAACTAACCAATTAAAAATTAAATACAATGAAGATGCTTAGATCACATGAATCAGGTTGCGACTATATTTTTTTTAGAAAGAGGGAAGCGTACTTGTGGCATAACGGCCTACGATATCACAAAACGTTTCGTTGAGGAAAAGCTCCTGTTGATAGAGACACTATTCGACCCTCCCTAAGAATGTAACATCCACAGAAATCTATGTCTAAATTACAATGTGAACTGTAGCATAAGTCATTATAAGCCCTTGAGCAACTAAATTAGTATAATTCTGTTCAGCAACAGGTAATTTTTCTGGTACATTAATTTAGTTTTAAGACCTGCGAGTGACTCAGCTAACGTCGGCAGATAACGTCGAATCACACACAGATTTTAAATCATGGTCATGCTGGTATCAGCTGACGTAAAGCAGGGATTTATATGTGCTTGTTGATCAATATTTTATTGATAAAAATAATCCTTGGATAAAGACGAACTCAACGAGTTAAATTAGGGAATGTTATATTTGTGTACATCTGAAATTTAGATTCATTTTCAAAAAGTTTGATGATTAATAAAAAGTCATGAACACAACACTGCAAGAACTGACCATAAGGAAATAATACGGCAGCATTCTTGTGATCAGTTCCTAACGTTTGTGGTTTCAATCACTTCGTTCTTCCAATATGAAGCCAAATTCCCGGAGTTTCGAAATACAAGGGCTTATTCTTTTAATGCCTTCGTGCTCCGTGTTTAATTGATAAACTTACAGCATGTTTTGTGAAGAGTATTAAATTTTTTTCTTAATAAACAAAGAAACACATTGACAACATCCTGGCAAATAGCTAAGGTTGACAAGTGAGCAGCAAATAATGCGAAAAGATTTGCATGTCTTCATGAGTCCAGGATGGCATGGGGTTTTTTGCCATTATTTATTGCTTGTCACTTAATGTCATCCTTGCTGTTAACAGTATTGGCTCTATTCTGTGTCTACTCAATATTTACAGCTAATATCGTTTCGTAGATATTTTATTACTATGATCGGCCTACTACGATAAATGTATAAGTGTATGTTTCTCAATACTCAAAATACACGTATAGTGGCATATAATCACGTAAACGACAATCAATTAATACTTACTCTATAACTACGTTTACTTCTTTGTATGCAGAATACAATACAAATCGCTGCTCTCTTGCTTTTATCACTTCATGTTTGCAACTTTTACAGTTGTCGAAGTAGATGGATGGGAACCAAAGCTTTTCAGCAATATTCCTGGGAATGTCAACCCGGAATGAATTTTGGTCTAATGCTCCGTTAGGTATAATTATTCTTGCGTCCTCCCAAATAACACGAATGTAAAATTCCAAATGAAAATCCTACAACAAGAAGGCAAAGCTGCAACTGAGAGATTTTACAGAAATATATTGTAATTAAACAAAAAAATATGAATGTGAATTTATCGATTTCTCAATTTTAGATGTGATAATCAATTTATCGATTTATCGATTTATCAATTTTAGCTGTGAATTTATCGATTTCGTTATTTTACAGAAAATAACTTACCTTGTTAGTCGTTGGGATTTACGATATGAAGACGTAGCGACCCCTCCATTCCCCCGCAAGGAAACCTCTCTAGTAAACCTCCCACTCAAGTAAACCTACCTCGTTCAAGGAACCCTCTCACTGACAAGGTTTACTTGATTTGGATGTTTACTTGAGTGGGAGGTTTACTTGATTTGGAGGTTTACTTGATTTGGAGATTTACTTGAGTGAGAGGCATACTTGGGAGGTTTCCTGTACAACGGAAGTGACGTCTTCTACTTCGGCGGCGTCCATGCAAACTGGAAGTGCGGCCATAGCCACATTGGCGGCGCTCATACAAATTTTTCGTCAATCTGGACCCTGGCATTTTCCCAATCTTTTTTAGCCTTATGATACATCCCATGCGACCTGGAAGTGTGGCCATAACCTCTTCGGAGGCACCCTGGTGACCGTTACTTTCCAAGGAGTCGTGCGAGAACTTCATGAGCGTTCTCATTGTGAGAACTCTTCGAATGCACCGAATAGTGATAATGATTAATTAACAACAGCAAGGGGGGTTCACAAAAGAGGGGGGTTATAAAATAGAGGGGGTTCCTTAAAATGCTCTTTGACCTTTTGAGTGGTCTCTCGGCCGGTGATAACGACGAATTAACGACATCATTGGGGGTCCCAAAATTAGGGAGGGAGGGGGGGTCGTGCAAATTGCCCTTCAAGCTTTCGCATTGCGAGAATGACGAATCTTTTAATTACATTCCGGATAGCACGAAACTGACGAATTGGCAACATTTTGAGGAGTTTAAAGGGTTGGGGGAGAAGGAGGTTAGTGTTATTAAGGATATTAGTCTTAGTGGTGCGGTGAGTTTAGGTGATAAGGAAAAAACCTTTGAACAATCAACTGTCATTATTACTGGAGAGTGATTTGAACCAAACTCTGATGTATTGAGAGTTATAGTTGATTTTTAAAGTTCATTTGTGTAAATTTACACCCATAACCATTATGGTCAGTCCAGTCATGTCAAAAAAAAATCCAGGTTTGTTAAGTATCAGCGAAGACTGCAGGTGAGTAATATTTTGATTTTTCTAAGTTAGGCATTTGAATGTATTTCTGAGTGGACCACTATGCTGGGATATTCTTCTAACTCTAACGCTCAGTTACATTTGCAGGTTGGTCCTTAAGGCTGAGGGACATTTCAGTACCCTCTACTTAGGAAACGGGGTCTTAAATTTTGGGGTCAGGTCCTTTCACATTTCGAATTTGTTTTCTTCCCACGTATATCACTTTAAAAAAAAAGCAATATCATGCATCCCTGTTCAATTATTCTCACCGGCAAAGACTTTGATTTGAGAATCAATCGAAACATGCCCATTCATTTGGAACTTGAAAAAAAAGTTATGAATTGGTTCTGCTTAATTTAGACATGTATAACAGCATACACAACATCACCTCAAAAAATAACGAAATTCAAAACACAACCGATGCTGGTACCTCCTGGCAGAAAGTGTTAGTAACTCCCGGTGCTTACGAAATTGAATATTTGAATAAATTTCTTAAATCAGTGATAGATGCAAATGATCACAGCAAGGATGCCATTTCAGTTCTTCCAAATCTAAACACTTTAAGTACCGACTTGATAATTACTGATACAAATTATTACCTATTCTTTACGGTGACAAAAGTTTAGCTCCCGTCTTGGGGTTTGAATTGGGCAACTACCTGAGAAGTCGAGAAAGTCAACGTATTGTCGACATTATGAGCATCGACACAATTTTTGTACACATCGATGTCATAGGCAATTCTTACCTAAACAATGACACTCAGCCCACTTTATATTCCTTTTATCCCAATTTCCTGCCTGATTACAAAATCATAGATTCCCCTCATAATTTAATTTACCTCCTGGTTACTACCACCTTAATCAGACATATAAGAGTGCGGCTCATGTTTCTGACTGCCGAACCGTTAGATTTAAACGGAGAGACACTCACGATGCGTCTTCATTTGAGATCTACAAATTAAATAAAAAAGGATAAAATGCTTGTGTTTGGAAAAAAGGGAAAGAACTCTTTCTTAATATTAAAGATAATAATAAAAAAAAACGATTTGAAGCCTACAAACAAAGCTTTCATCAAATTTATAACAACACCCAGAAAATGAGCGAAGTAGAAGATTACTTAAAAATCAACGAACCTTTGGTGTATGATTCCCCCTTCGAGTCTTACACCTACCACGAATACAACCCTATTGTTAACACTAAAATCTCAACAACGTAAATTCTGAAATCTGCATACACGTAGAAAATCAATATTTATTTCTGCACGTTGCTAACAGTTACCTCCTGATTAAAGGGAGGTTGCTGAAGGAACATAATTCAGCTTATGCAGACACTGACGTAGCTGCATTGATTAATAATGCTCCCATGTTCCTGTTTTTTAATATCAAATACCAACTAGGTGATAAACAAGTCGTCAAGTTAAATTATCCGGGTGTCGGTGCTCTAATGAACGGACTGCTCACTTACGGCTCGGCGGAGCAACCAGCTATGCTCGGTCAGTGTTGAACATTGGACAGTGCCATGTCAGCCAATGTCAGCCATGTCAGCAATGTCAGCCATGTCAACTTAGGATTTAAACAGTGGCACGTGTCCATCATCGTTGAAACAACTCCTAAGGAAAGCTTTTCCTTCTCCATCCCATTGAAACACGTCATGGGATTTTTCGAAAATCACGATAAGCTCATTTATGGAACTAAACACGTGCTAACCTGCATGCAAGCTAGTGATACAAATGCCATCTTCAAAGCAGTGGCCGCAGCCAATGGCAAAGTCATTCTGAATAGCATTTCCTGGCTCGTTCCCACGTCATGGCATTGGATGAGCAAAAACTTAAACTCTACATTCTCAAAAACAACAGAGCGACCGTGGCTTTAGGATTTTGGCACTGGCATTACGATAGCTGTGAGCTCCCTCAAAATATCAGCTTCACCTGGCACGTGCTGACTACGTCTGCGGTTGAAAAGCCCAGATGGATAGTATTAGCTTTTCAAACAAACAGACAGGACTCTTTAGTTAAAAACCCGGCTGTTTTTGACCACGTGACTCTAAATTCCAAGAGTTATCCGTTTCTCGATTTGAATGCTAATTTTCTCCACTGGAGAGTGCTGGAGAGTACGCCGGCTTGTACAGAATGGCACAGCAATTTAGGCAGCTTTGTTACGACACCAACGACTTGAGTTTTGACTTGCTTCAGTTGAAGAAAGCCTATCCTTTCATGACGTTGGATTGCTCCAAACAGTCTGACAGTCTTCAATGGGGAATCGTGGACGTGCAAGTCAAACTGAAGTTTAGACCAGCAGTGCCAGCTAACACTACCTGTCACGCTCTGCTCATTGGCGGCAGGAAAATGAATCTTAAGTTGGACAGAGGTAAAGTCGAAATTGTTTGTTAAACAATAATTATAGCAAATATGGTGCTCAAAACAAGAGTGAGAAAAAAGAAAGGTGACATTACTAAGACCAATTTTAGCCGACATTGGAGGCTTGGTGGGAGGAACCGCGGGGGTGGTATCCGCCGTAAAAAAGGTACAAAACGATGCACAAATTCTGGCTGACCTCGTGCGACATTACAAGAAAGTGGAAGGTTCCAGCTCCAAGAAAAAAAAAACTAAGCAAAAAACTAAGCAAAAAAAATCTTCCCGTGGCAAAAGTCTTACTTACGGCCACCCAGGGTATAATCGATTTTGTTAAACCTTTAACGAACTTTGATTTAAACGGATTGGCTAGAATAATGAAAATTCCAAAATTTAGAGGTACCTTTAGTAAAGACAGGCTTCCCTTAAAACTTTGGCCTTCTGGTGAAAGGAAGTCACTGGGTTGCCAACTCAACCGTTGCAGGTGAACCCTGTTATTTTGATAGTTTTGGCAACATGGGTCCTCCCCGGTCCATGGTTAACTACTTGGGACCGGGATTAAATACAATTACGAACGCGTACAAAACTTTGACCAGATTTGGTGCGCCCACTTTTTCTTATTTTTCATTAGTGCCTTCTCTAAGGCTCGCCATTACGAAGCTGTTTTAGATAGGATGAAACGAGTCATCTATTGAAAACTTACGTGCAAATTTAACTGGAAATAAACATCTTCTGCGTGAAACTTTTTGGATGCCTGTACCTCGATGGACGAATTTTTTCTATTACGTAAGGATTTTCGAAAACAGTAGCTGTCGAATGCTCGTCCTTTACTTTAGTAATATAAAGTGCTCTCGTTCCTACTTTACATTCAAAAACGAGTGCTACGATTGGATCGCTGCAATATAAAATTGCTTTGTGAATTAAACCAGAACTCGTACACACGAAGCTTGAACGAGGACCAGAATTAACGAACCAATTATCTGTATTATCCAAAGGGCTTTTCATGCTGAAACTGATGAGCATGAAGCAGTTTTCATGCTCAAATTTCTTCGTAGCTGTGTCACTTGGTAAAATAGGTTCGCTTAGATTTCTAATCGGTTTGTTCGTGACATTGAAGTATTCTTTCTGGCTATCTTATAACAAGCAAATACTGTCGATGAATACATTAGTAGCAGCATCGTTCGGTAAAGTAGGTTCACTTAAATTTCCAATCGGCTTGTGCATTGCATTGAAGGATACTTTTTGGTCGTCCTGTAATAAGCAATTCATGTCATTGTAAACTTTCGTTTCTGCTTCCTCAGCGTGCCGGGAGAAAGCTACATCTTTAATTTGCTTCTTCTTCACGTAAAAATTCCTGTCAGCTTCATCAATGTACAACGTATTTTGTTTGATGCTAGAAATATCGGAAGCCACCTCGTCAGTGAGAAGATTAATGGCAGGAGGCAAGTCGGTTTTTAGTTTTTTGAATCTCCGGTGCCAGAGTACCGATCTGAGAATAATTTACTGCATCTTCGGGTTCGATAGCAGTTACTACTTTAGTTTCACGCTTGCTTTGCAAGTCAGAGTTGTTTTCGGGGGTTTAAAACAAATCGTAGACCTGGCTGTCCTCTTGGACCGACTCCCATCACTTCACCCCTCGTCCTTTTCAATGCTTATCTAAACTTAATGACTGACAACTTTTTTAAATACGAGAAATTTCAAAATGTTCCAAGCCGTTGATGAGGTTTTTATTTCAATATTCTAATAAAAGGAAGAACTTCAAAATAAATAATAACCTCAAAATCTCTCAACCATCTTGGCAAACATCTTTCTAATCTCTTGCAAAAATACTGCTGAAAGTTAAGAACGAGAATGATAAAAAGATAAACAACGGTGTAAAGTTTTCATTGTCTCCTTCCATACAGTTTAAAGACTTAACGGGTGTGGGAAATCCCATTTCGGACGAAAAATCAAAATATAAATGTTGGATTTCGCCCAGCAACCCGGAAACTCAAAAACCGTTGAACAATTTTATACGGTACATCTGTAAAAAACTAGAGATCGAGTTTGACGAGCAAAAACCCGTGTTGTTGACTATGTTAAATTATCCCAATTCTATGCAATCGGCTTACACCTGTTACCCTTCTTGCAATAAGGTGAACGAAGGTAACGGACACAAACCACTATGTCTTAGAATTTGGATGTACGAGGACATTCACAAAACTAAAAGGAAATTTAACAAAAATGGTATCGACAACCCTAGTTTAACTTGCCATCTTACAACGCTTTACACTTGATGGACGTCACGAGAAAAATTACCGCGGTGTACGTCACCGGCGATTCTCCCAGCAATGTGAAATTAAGGTGCAACATAGACTATGGAGTAGCTCATTCAGATGTTTCCAACAACAAATTTTCCAACGAAGACTTCATGAGTTTGGTATCTACATAAACATTGAAAAAATATGTAAATAAAAAAAGCTACGGAAACTAAGAACTACGACTTTTTCGCACCTAAGAATGAACCTAAAAATCATCCATTTCTACCTTCGATTATCAGATGTCTAATTATAGGCCCCGCAAATTGTGGAAAAAAACTAACTTGCTGTTTAATTTCATATGTAACTAAAGATGGCTCGAATACGACCGGTTAATTATTTACAGTAAAACTTTATGTTAATCAAAGTACAAAGCTTTGCAATCTACATATGCTGAAATTGAGGAAAACATTGGAGAAAGGTCACATTTTTTCACGATTCTCAAATGAATTAAGAAGTGGTCAGAGACAACGCATATTTATTAATCCTTTCCCCCATTGATGAGTTAAATTTGAAACACGTTTATGAAAACTACGTCTGAATTTTTAGACTTTAAAATGTTGTGTCAAAATTGTTGGAAAAAGTGTTATGGTTTTTTTTTCAATTAACAAAAGGTTAAACAAGGGAAGATATAAACATTCGTTTTTACCCTATTAAACAAAAGAATGGAGACAAAACAAGAAATCACAAAACTCAAAAGACATTCAACTAAAAAGTTTTTAAATCGATGTGAAAGAGAGCAAGAAGAATCGTTACAAGAATTTTTTAAGCCGATAGTAAGCACTCTGAAATCGGTCGGTGATGTAAAAACTCTAGCCACGCAAACTACACCGATTAAAGCTTACAAAGAGGAAAAAACTGACGAGGATGACTACGAAGCATCAGGTTTATCGCCATTCCCTTCCGATGTTGTTACACCTATTGAGAAAACCTTGTCAACCCCTCTTGATTTCAGTCTCGCCAATTATTTAACTCCAGCTGCTCTAGCTCATGTAATGTGAATTCCCCTGAGACTAAAATCGAATACACAACTACAAGCACCGATCCTAAACTGACCCCTACATATTCCGCGGCAGTGCAAGTTAGATGCATTTCTACTCCGCCAAAACTCCCAAACATATTCACTTTAAGGTCCCTCGATAGTTTGTTACCTGGCCAGGTAATTGGAGAAATTGTTAAATTTTTCTTGATAAAGTTTTTCCAAAATCCAATTGAGAATGACCCAGTATTCAGGTTACAGTAAGATACTAAAAGAGGCAAGCTGACCTTCGGGAATAAATTGGTTAAAAGTTTTGAGAACGACATAGTGGTCGAGTGGAAACAGTATGTGGGAAGACGTGGGCTTTGGGGTTTGCTAGTTCTTAAAGCTTAAAAAGAAGCTTTCTACGCACCAGATGTTAAAGCAGCCTACACGGACATGTTAAAAATACTCACGCATTTATCACAAGAACGACCCCGCCACTCATAAACCCAAGTTCAATCATAGCGCCAAGTACATATACATTGTCACTCTGATGTGGGAAGACATGAAATTGAAGAAAAAGGGGACGGGCATGGTTAAAAAAGCGGGTTATTTGAGCAGAGTTGATCATAAATATTACTACGATCCTGATGATTTGATTAAAATACTGAGACTTTTGTATAAATCTGCTTTGGCCAGCCGTAACGGACATAGAAACGAGATGGTCGAAATTTTATCAGAAATGCAGCAAGGACAAATCATAACTGCTCGGCAAAAAAGGGTGGCTTAACAAGATTTAGGTTGAGGTAAAAAAAATCGTATATAAAACAAAGAGCGGTGGAACCAAAAACTATCAAGATGAGGTATGGCGTCATATGTAATTGTTGCACTTCTAACAGTCCCTAACCATTCGTTATTATCACCGCAAAAAATAACAGACGGATGCCAGTTGTATTTTATGAGATGTGTGGGATGAAAAGAGCTTCCTATATCAAGTCTGGGAAAGGAATCGTAAACAAAATCCTAGATAAGTTACAGGTCGAACTGCATTTACCGGACTACCAATACTGTGGCCCAAGAACTAAACTGGAAAAGAGATTAGCTCGATGAGATCCAGGAATTATTAAACTAGACGAAGCGTGCAAAGAACGCGATATCGTTTACGCTGTGAGCTCTGCCTTAAAGAGATAGGCACACCAGCAATGAAGTCCTCATTGCCAGAGTTTAAAGAGTGAGAGGCATACGATCTCTCTGGTGTGGAGGGAAAAGATCGTTAAGAAAATCATGAAAACAAAACTAAGGTTCGGAATGAGAAATAAAAAAATGGATCAACTTGCAAAAGAACTTCACAAACCAACCCGAAAAAAATTTCCGAAGCGGAAAGTGATTGTACTGAGCCTGAACGATCTATGGCAAGCTGACTTGGTTGAACTGATACCTTACGCTGAACTAAATAAAGGTTTTAGCTACCAACTTACCCGCATTAACGTCATGTCCAAGTTTGCTTGGGCCATTACCCTTAAATCTTAAGTCTGGCATAGACGTTACTGAAGCTTTCGAGAAAATGCTGGAAGGAGCGACGCCTCCTAAAAATTTACAAGTCGATTTAGGCAGTGAGTTCTGCAACAAAGACTTCAAAGCCCCACTTAAACGTCATAACATCAACATGTATTCTACGTACTCTGAGATGAAAGCGAGCGTGTTTTTACAGAACTCTGAAAACTCGAATGTGGAAGAGATTCACTAGGCATAGGAATTTCGAGTGGACGCCTAGTATCGACGAGTTAGTTTCCAATTACAACAATACAGTTCATACCTCCATAAAACTGAAACCGAAGGAAGTAACCAAGCTTCTCGAATCTCTACTGAGACGAATTAGTACTAAACGGTTGTTGAATAAACCCAAATTCGCTGCAGGAAATAAAGTCAGAATTTCTAAAGTTACGAAAATTTTTGATAGAGGTATTTACAAAATTTTACTAACAAAGTTTTCAAGATCCGTAAAGTGCAAAAAAAACTCAGCCTGTTACTTATCTTCTAAAAAACGAGTCGGGTGAATTGGTGCTCGGAGGTTTTTACGAACTGGAACTCCAAAAAATTCTAGTTTCTGATTTATTCTTAGTAGAACAAGTACTACGTAAAAAGAAAGGAAAAGAAGAGAAAATGCTTTACTTTGTTAAATGGAAGGGCCATGACTCCAAATACAATAGCTGGACAGACAACATCAGCAATCTTAAATAAATACATACTTACATTTTTCCAGTGTATTTTTTCAAACAGTATTATTTAAAAAAAATGTGTTCCTCTTTCTCAATTTTTTCTTCCTCATTATTAAACAATCAGCTACATTTACTGCCTAGTCGCATTGGTCTTCTGTACAGTTCTTCCACTTCCAATCTTGAGGCGCACACATCTATCACGCACCAACAGCTATTCCTATTATACTAATCTAAAAGCAATAACCATGACAACTCACTGTTTCCTTTTGCGGGGGGTTGACCCTCCTGAATGTTATTGGTGTCGGCGGCCACTTACGGTCCGGCACTTCCTTGTTGATTGTTGCCATCTTGATGGTTTTCGTCGTCGTTTCCATCTTCCGCATGACATTGTGCGTCAATTGGGCGATAAGTCTGTCCTC
>JAHWFP010092291.1:0-10972 GCA_023313725.1 Lithobius niger | reverse complement strand
TTACGCCTATTCACAAAAACGGTCCCACTCACCAAGTCAACAATTATCGTCCGATAAGTCTCCTGTCTCTTCTCTCCAAAGTCCTCGAATGCTTTGTCTATAACGATATCCTCCAACAATGCGAAGCTCGCAATATCATCCCTCGGTCGCAACATGGTTTTCTTCCGCAACGTTCCTGTCTCACCAATTTACTTCATACTTATGACCACATCACTAAGCTTACTGACAGCAATATCCAAAGTGACTTAATTTTTCTGGACTTCAGTAAAGCATTTGATTCCATTAGCCACAGCAAACTTGTCTCCAAGCTTCGGGTTCTTGGTTTTCATCATTCCACAGCCTCTTGGATTCATTCGTATCTCTATAACCACAGACAACGGGTTGCTCTTCGTGGCTCCACTGCTTCTTGGGCTTCTGTCACCTCCGGCGTGCCCCAGGGGTCCATCCTTGGGCCCATGCTCTTC
This sequence comes from Lithobius niger, assembly GCA_023313725.1. Classification (NCBI taxonomy): domain Eukaryota; kingdom Metazoa; phylum Arthropoda; class Chilopoda; order Lithobiomorpha; family Lithobiidae; genus Lithobius; species Lithobius niger. The sequence continues at coordinate 10,508 of JAHWFP010092291.1, read as the reverse complement.
AACATTTTTGTATCCGATTTGCCTGCAGCTCTCTCTTCAACACACAATAGTTATGCAGATGATTTGAAGCTTCTTTCCCCGTGCACTCTTAGCCATGTTCTCCAGCAGGATCTGAACCACATTGTGGCGTGGTCTGATGCCAATGGGCTCACCCTCAACCCTTCCAAGTGCGCCATAATGCATTTCGGCTTCAACAACCCCTGCACTCAGTACACCATCCTTGGGCAACCGATTTCCCAATCACGATCTCGGTCTTCTTATCGACAAATTCCTAAAATTTCAACTGCACTCCACACATGCAATCTCCAAGGCCTTTCGTGCTGCTCACTTAGTGCTCAAGAGGTTCTCAAGGCTCAACAAAAGCCTTTTCTCCACACTCTACAAAACCTTTGTTCGCCCACACCTTGAGTACTGTTCGTAAGTTTCCAAGCCCTGCTACGAAAATGCTTTCAGCCCACTTGAATCTTGTCAGCGCAGGATCAGTAAGTGGTGCAAACCCGTTCGCCATCTGCCTTACATGCTGCGTCTTCAGCAACTGCACCTTCCAAGTGTCAGGGATAGGTTCCGCCGGGGCGACCTCATCCTTGCCTACCAACTCACCCACCAGCTGACTCATCTTGACCCATCCGATTTTCTCGTGCCTGCTCCTGGCATCACACGTGGCCATCCGTACAGACTCCATCGCACTTTTTCTACACTCAACATTCGGCACCGCTTTTACACGCAGAGGGTTGTGCATCCCTGGAACTCTCTCCCGCACCATGTTCCTACTGCTCCTACAGTGAATGCATTTAAGGCTCGCTTTGACGCGCTGTAGTTTTTTTCCCCTTTGTTTTTTTTTGTTTTGTTGTTTTGTTTGTTTTGGGTGGGGGGGTGGGTGCACTCTGAGTCGTTGACTCGGCACCGTCATGCTTTTTATGTTATGTTATGTTTTCAAGGTTATATTAGTTTAACCGAAGTACCCTTACAGAAAAATTTGGTCAAAAACGGACCCAAACGAACCCATTTTAAGTCACGAAATGGTCACAAGGGTCCAAACAGATCCCACACTGGGCACTGGGCTTGATCCACTACATCCCAAGTTTAAGTCACAATCCGGGGTTTTTGCAGTGTTGGATCCCCAATTATTGATCACAAATTGTAACCTGTGTTTGCTGACTGGCCCCAACAAGCCCAAAGAAAGTCACAGTTTGGGGCCTGCAATTTGTAGACCCCGGATAGGCCCGAAATGATCACAAACTGCGACTTCAGCATATTCAAGCTTGGTCACTCAAGACCCCTACTTGCCCACAGTTGGAGGCTTTATTGCCTTGCGCCCTGTTTGACCCCACCTGGATATAAACTGTGACTTAAGATATATGACAACTTGGTCACACAAGCCCCAGTTGGTCACAGTTTGGGACTTGGCAAACTTGGCCCCAGTTTGACCCCACTTGGTTACAACTGGTGACTTACGAATATTCAGGCTTAGTCACAGGACCCTACTTGGTCACAACTGGTGACTTAAGAATATTCAGGCTTAGTCACAGGACCCCACTTGGCCACGGTTTGGGGTTGTCACACCTAGACCCCTTGTTTGACCCCACTTGGTCACAAACTGTGATTTAAGAATACTACACTTTGGTCACACAAGGCCCTAGTTCAGGGATGGCGAACCTTTTTTTACACATGTGCCAATAAAACAAAAATTAGCTTAAAAATCATGCAGTGTGTGCCACATTAGTGCCACTTCTGTTCTCTCATATGCTAATTTTTCGATGCATGGTTCCTACGAGTTTAGCTTCATTTTGATGCATGCTTCACTATTGTCTTCCAGGAGGCGATCCCGTGTGGCCGAACAGATAGTGTTCATGTGCGAGTGTATTGTTACCAATAGTACTGGACTCATGCCACTAATAATACAAATGCCAACTTTTTCATGGCAGTCAAAGTTGCAAAGAAGTTCGTTCCTACATTAAAATATAAGTTGATCTACATTTGGTAGTTTATTTCCTTGCACCACAATCCTGATGCTATATACGGCATAGAGAAAAAGAGAAAGTGGGAGGGGGGTGGGGAAGCAAAAATTAAAGCTTCCTTGCTGTAACTCCTTAAACGTGCGTTTCTTTGTAAGGGAAAAAACACGTCATCGCGCGCTAATTTTTCGAAAGGATCGCGTGCCACTAAAAAAGCCCTTGCGTGCCACCTCTGGCACGCGTGCCATAGGTTCGCCACCCCGGCCCTAGTTGGTCATGGTTTGGGACTTGACCACCTTGGCCCCAGTTTGACCACACTTGGTAACAGTTGGTGACTTAAGAATATTGAGGCTTGGACACAAGATTCCAACTTGGCCACGGTTTGTGATTTTAACACATACACCCCTATTTGATGCCACTTGGTCACAAATTGTGACTTATGTGACTTAAGAATATTACAATTTGGTCACACAAGGCCCTAGTTAGCCACAGTTTGGGACTGGATAAACTTGGCCCCAGTTTGCCTCCACTTGATCACAATTGGTGACTTCAGAATATTCAGACTTGGTCACACACGACCCCATTTTGGCCACGGCTCGGGGGTTTAACAACTTGACCCCTCGGTAACTCCACTTGGTCACAAAACGTAACTTAAAGCGTACTGCAACTCGGTCACACAAGGGTCGAATTGATCACGGTCTGGGAATAAGCCCCAGTTTGACCCCACTTGGTCACGCAAGACCCCCACTTGGTCACGGTTTGGGGCTTTAACACCGTGACCCCTGTTTGACCCCAGTTGGTCACAAACTGTGACTTTTGAGAATACTGTTAACTTAAGCAATTTGGCCCCAATTTGAGCATACTGGTTGCAATTGGGGATGCAAAAAAAGTCCTTTAAAAAAATAAAAATAGGGGAAATTTTTTGGATCAAAAATAAAATTCTTGAATCCAAAAAAGCGGCTTCCAACCGGTATTTTCAAAATTAAAAAATTAAAAAAATACTTAGGATGCCACACAACAGGGCCGAGAGTTCTCCAAATGCCCCAGAAACTGACTCAAAATTGCCCAAAAATATTGCCCAGGATAGCGTACTTAAAAGATTTTCAAAAGAGTGTCTGTTTCTTTTGTCCATTTTATATATTTGGCAGCATTTTTCTAAACCCATTAGGAAAGACAAAGTTGGAGACCAAGAACACTGCAAGACTATTTTTTTTCTTTTAGTCCAATGAAACAAAGTTTTGCCTTAATATTTTTTTAAAATTGGCCCGCCCCATTGTAACCAGGTTAGTCTGTTACTGAATTTTCTCGTCTCCTGGGACTACTTTTACATGTGAATCCTGATTATAACAAAGGAAATCCTGAATTGCGGATACGCACTGAATTGATGTACCAAAGGAAGGTCAAAAATAGAACCCACTTTTTCGGACTCAAAATAGGATTTTCAATCCAGAAAATTAGATTCTATTTTGATTGATTTTGGGCTTGGCCACCTTGCCCACCAATACAAAAAATAAAACGTAACTGTTTGCGATAAAGTCTTTGAACCCAGCAAATTAAACACTATTATTGAGCCAAATAGCCATCTAAAGTTCTTATATAATGTAACGGCGGACGCTATGACGGCTCAGGTGCTTGTAACGCCCCCGGTTTCCTGGTTTGAAACGGAGATTCAGCTTAAGGTGTTGCGGTGATTATTGCGACTTTTACGGCATAAGCACAGCATGGGCTACAGTCCCAGCATGGGGGATGGAGCGTCGGGTCCTAAATTAAAGGGGCCTAACCTTAATACTGCTGGTATTTCACTGCCACTAGCGATGGAAATTTAACCGTTTATCAAGAGCTAAACTAAAAATGGTCTACATATTTATTTACACTTAAACAGTTAATCAACTGGCAAACAAACTGAAGTTTAAAACTCCTGGTTTTATTTTAACAACAGGGAATGAAAAGCACACTTTACATTAGTTTGCCCGAAAGCTTTTGAAATAAACTTATTTAAAAGCACAAAGTTTGAATTTACATTTCGTAATTCGCAAGTTACAACAAAACGACACTTGTGTTTTGAATAAACAATCAATTAAGTTTTTCGACTAGAAAAAGCAATACTAAACGCTCGTTTGAGTCGTCCGCAAGATTGAACAGCCTCAGCTGGTTACAATCTATCAAACAGTATGTTTCAAACACGCATGAAAGATCAACCGTTTCACAGTTTTGTTTCTAAGTGATAAAACAGAGCCTTAAACCTCCCAGAGTTGCTGTTTCTAAATCAACTACTCAAATTATAAAAGCCTCGGCTACTTATAAAGTCCGTCTGGAGTGAATAAACAATGAATCCCACACAAAGATCAAACCGTCAGTTATTTGAATTAATGTTTAAAACAAATAAGAAAGAAGTTGGTTTTTAGAAAGAGGACCACTCTGACGTTATGGGGTGAGAAACCTAAGATGCCGCTACAGGCATCACCACCATAATATTCCCTAGCTAGAGAGAGTTTAAGTTAAGTTTTAAACTAGAATTTAGACTTGGGGGGTCCTAAATTAAATTTTCAAAAGCTAACAACAAACATACGAACCACTGTCATTTTGCCCGGCATGGCATCCCACGGACATAGCGTCTCCACTCCCGACTGGCGTGACCCTTCTCTAGCTTGAGATCTGTGAGCTGTGCTAATGATTGCGTTCTGGGGCTAGGGTTATATACACATTACCGGAAGTTGGCGCGGACGCTGAGGAAAGCTGCGGGGGTCTGATTGGCTGAGGGCCTCGAGAACAATGGAAAGTGTGAGGAGAAGTCGGATGAACAAAGGAACTGGGTGCAGAGCCGTTTGAAGGAGTAGGGACATGTAAAGACGGAAAAGATAAGCCTGTTTGAGTTTTACTCAATTGAACTTTGGGAAATAGGCCTTTACTTTGTATTATTGGCTATGGAATGAATATTTACATGTTTGCAACGTGAATAGGCTCTTGTTAAAGCTTAGTACAGGGCTTTGGGTAATGCAGAAAGCATTACTATTAAATTAAACAAGCTTTAACTGTATTCTGCAGTGTTATACACCACAACTAGTTTTGGCTGGGGAGGGGGGCAAAAAAGGGGGATTCAAAGTTTTTGCACAGTTTGACTTACGGAATTGCTTGGAAACAGATCTTTTTAAGAATTCTTTTTAGTTTTAATAGTATATCAAGCTAGCAGTAGCATTTGGTTGGGTCCAGTCGGGCTGAGAGGAGAACTAAAACAAACATATATAGTTATATACACTAAAATTCGTGTCCGGTAGAATGCCGATGTCTAATTACTTGGAGGACTAATGACAGCGTTTCTGGGGGCAAAAGATTATTATAAAAGGCTAAATACATGAATAAATAGTCTAGCTTAGTTGTATGCTAAAACGCATGAAGTTAAATTGAAGGTTTAACCTTAAAGTTAAAGGACAATGTTTGATCTAAAGTGGAAATTTTTCATAGCAGTTGCGATCGTTCAAACACAATAAAATATCACACATCAAAAATAGTTGTCTGTACTTGAGAACGAGGTTCAGTACCTTCGCAGAAGAAGCTCCTCCTAAAATTCAACTAAGCTAGTGTTTGTGGACTTTATGTCCGAAAATAAGAGTGATAAATCAAAATACAGAATACAAGTTATAACAATGGCGGCCATGATGCAGTAGCGCTGCTGGTGGTTTTGGTCGATCTTCAAATGTAGATTTGATAATCTTCCAGAAGGAAAGTTCAAATTTGGGCTTCCCCAAGAGGCTTGTATTTGGACAGGCTATTTGGTGTGAAAATTTGGGCCGATTCGGACCATTATTGCAAAACGGCGAAATTTGCCTAGGCGAGGCATTTGGGTGCCTCAAGAAAAAAAAATTTCAAATTTTTGAAAAACTAGCGTTTTTCGGTGGCGCTCGTTTACACGCCCCCAAACGCAGGATTTTATTCGGGGTTCCTGAGAACTCGGAATAAAAGCTATAATAAAAGGGATAGTGCACACAAAATATGCAGATAACAAGACCGCCAAAATTTAAGCAAAATTGACATGAAATAAAATACACTGTTTACATAAATGTTGACTTTGCCATTTTGTATTTTTGGGGGACCAACGTATTTGCGGCTTAGAGAACTTTAAGTAAAATTAAAAGTTACACATAGAAAATAATGTTTTTGCAGCCATTAACTAAATACTGTCCGCGCTGCTTGTTGAAGGAATATCGTACAAGTATTTGAAAATGGGGCAAAAAGACATTTATCAAGAAACACACTAGTTTGAGTAAAAGTACAAGGTTAATTTTGTTGTTTCGTTATAACAAATAAATGAGGCCATCTACTGCTCTGTTAATATGTCCCGTACGGATTCTGCCTCTGCTCAAGTCTAGTCATTTTTTTTCTGGGATGACTGCGAAATTAACCCTCCGCCGCATTTCAATAAACCTAGCCGCTGCGATGGGGATCGGAAAATCGCTGTTAAACTACTTCCACTGGGATGGTTTGAGGTTACCAAACAACTTGTTTACATATGCAATTTGACACTGAAGGATTTTGAGATAAGACCCATACCTTAAATATAGCAATACAACACTGGGAAGTTTTGTGGATAAAAACTAACAACCTTTTAACGACAGAGTTGACCTTTCGCACTCAGAGGTGAGACAGACGGTTTTTTTTTTATAAAGAAAACCATTTCGTGTAAAACTTAAAGAAGAGCCAACCGGGGACGGCTTGCAGCTCTCGTAGAATATTCCTAATGAATATTTAATTAGTGTCGTTACAATCTTTGTCAATATTCTCCCACATAGGGAGACGTTGATAGTGACAAAAAGAGTAAAACATAGGCACTTAAAATTTAGGTGTGAAGGCCAAAACGGGAATTAACTGGGAGTTTCTTCAGGATGAGCTCCCAACTGACCAAAATGACAAAATTAAAAATGCAGGTAAAAATAATTTTCAGTCAATTTGTACTGAAACGAAACGTTTAACAATGAAATGTTTAACGAAAATACTGGCTTGATGCAGCAACAATCACTAGATGCTTTCCAGGTTTGTCCAGTAGATTCTGAAATTTTAAGATTTAAAATTCGGGCTGTTATTTTAGATTTGGTTGCTCCTAGATGGAGCCACGGTTGTAGCGACAAACTACTCATTGTTTAAAGAAAACATGCACGGGAAATTTACTTTGTTAGATCTCCGGATTACTTGTAGCAAGAAAAAAAAACTAATTTAGAGAAAACTACTTTAGGTTAGGTATTAAACCTTCGTTTTATTGGAAACACCAATTCAGTGCTAGAGCCATAATAAATGCATTTATTTCCACCCCAGACTGATATAGAATTCACACTAAAACATAGGTCCTACTTTTAACAAAAAATAAGGACTGGGAAAACTATGTTCAAGTTTTTATTTGCTAACACACTGGTTTTAATTTAGATTAAAATCCGGCAATTTAACTTTACAAAACTCTGGAAAAAAATCAAAGCATATAGGGGGAACACTTTTAATGCCGACCTTTAAATTACTTGTTTCCAACTTAAGATTGGGGGAAGTCAACTCACGTAATTTAAGCCATTCGTCAAAGCTAAACTCGTTAATTCCAGGTTTATCTGACATGACTAAACTTTGGTTTATATTACTAGCTGACAAACTTCGTTTTATTTTGCTTTTAGGAGGCAGGTTCAACGCATTTTTCGTTGCCTGTTTACGCCAACAAAGATGGCGACAGTCCATCCATTGGTCAAGGGAGGTGACTTGGGTCTCATTATCTCGTAATGGGTTGACTTCCGAAGTCTTCAGCAGACCCCTTTCGTCTGCGCTTGAGGACTTAACGACGATTGGCGAAGGCACTGTGGGGGTTTGGGGCTTGACCAATCCCGCGGGGTTGGTTTGATTACGGGGGGTTCTACGTTTCTTTGATTGACGTGGGCTGTTTCTGACGGGGGCGTAGCCACCTCGGATGGCAGGGACAAAAAATCACGGGGCGTGTCGATTACTGGTCTGTGCTGTAGGCTTAGTTTATCTAATCCGGGTACGTCCAAAACGACATCGTAGACCGAATTGTTGACCGGTGTAATGCATGCTACTGATTTTAACACTGTGCCATCATCTAACCTTAGATTTAGATTTACCTGGTCTAATGTAAACACTTATTTACACAAGGCCGTCTGACATTTAACCCTTTGCTTTAAGCGTGGCCAATTTCTTGCGAGCCTAGCGCTAACTAGCGAAACTGTGCTTCCGGAGTCGCATAAAATATTAATTTTATTTTTCCCTATGCTACCGGACAGAGTACTAGCCTTAAGAATTTTATGGCATTTTTCCCAACTGGGAAACATGCATTAATTTGCTGGGGTTTCGAGTTAAGATCGGGGTATTCACTACGAAAATGACGGGGAGAATTACACACGTAGCAGCGCCTAACTCTATCTTGATTCACTAGCATTAATGTTTATGGCAGGGTCCCCTCCAGGGTTATCTGCTTTCACACTGACAGATCCGGCCGGATTAGCTGTCGTGTGGTGGTTACGATTGTGACCACGCTGTTGACCAGTAGGTTTAGAACCTTGGTTCGACGGTGCAGCTATGGGCTGTGTTTTGGCTGCACGAGTGGCAGTTCCGGTAGCAATCTGTTTATTGCGGGTTGTGAACTCGTCACAAAGTTGGGCTGCTTCAGCTAACGTCCCTAACCTAATTTGATCCGGGATCCATTTCCTAAGTTGGGTAGGGCAAGATTTATAAAATTGCTCTAAAAGCATTAGATTGACAAGTTTGTCATAGTCCCGGTTAACTTTAGCCAAAGCCAACCATCGAGTAAACAACGTTTCCAACTCAAATGCATAGTCGAAAAATTGTTGATCTGCTTCTTTCTCTAGAGAACGAAACTGTGTTTGCACTGACTCTTTAGTCTGAACAAAACGGGCAAGTATCTTACTTTTAACTAAATCGTAGTCTTGCATCTCAGCGTCTGTAAGCTGATCGCAAACTTTAATGAAAACCTCACCGACGAGGGGTTGGAGTCCCGTGACCCATTGATCTCTAGGGATCTTTTGACTAGTCATGGTTCGCTCAAAAATTTTAAGAAAACTGTTGATTTCCGTTTTAGGCGTCCAATTGTTGACGAGACGAACTACGTCCGCAACTTTACCATGTCTTGCAACTAGATCTGGGGGAGCTGGGGGAGCGCCGTTAGCTCCGTTTGGAGCAGGGTTAAGATTTAAGGTCGCAGCGTTTGGCTTTGCTAATTCTAACTGCTTATCTAGTTTGGCTAGTTCCATTGCGCTAGCACGATCGTTAATTTGGGCTTCTTGGTCCCTTTCTTGGGTTTTAAGCAAGGCTTCTCGGTCTCGAATTTGAGCCTCTTGATCTTTAGGAGCTAATTCATGAGCCCGGCGTTTCTCTGCATCCGCCACTTCTAAGGCTCTTAACTTCAATTCTTCTGCTTTCAGAAAAAGTTCGTTTTCCTAACGGTTAATCCTTTTTTTGTTAAAAGGATAGCTTCTCTCTTTTCAATAGCGCTTGCTAGTGCATCAGAGAGTTCGTTTAAGTCTAATTTACCATCTTCGAGGGCGGCTCGTGAGATTTTCTGTGATTCAGCTCTAGATTCGCTGACTGTAAAACCTAAATTTAAACAAGCCTTTTTGAGGTGTTTGTTTTGCAAATCACGAATGATTTCTTCGAGTTGATCCATTTCGGACATTTTTACGTTTAACGTTTACACCTGTTTCAAAATAAAACTTTTATAAATGAAACAAAAATTAAAAGCAGCCGCTTAAAATTTAACGTTAAGTTTGAGCAGAGCGAATTAATTAAAAAAAACTTCTCTCCCAAATCCAGTGGGCTACTACATAAAAATACACTCTCAAGAACCTCCAGCACTCTGGTATATGAATAGCTAATTGCATAAATGCTATCAACTACAACACTCGGCTTGGCGGCCTGTAAGCATATCTCATGTACACTCACCCTATTTTTGTACAATCGCTGTACGGTCAGTCTGTCCTTCCTGTTTCCATCGCAACACGGGAAGTCCGGCACTGAAGTTTGGAGTCGAACGTCTCTGGCGGTCTAATCCACTGGGACCTTGGTGGGCACACGCAAAATCCACTGCTTGGCTGAACGGAGCACCTGATTCTTGTTGAAGATGGCTTCTCCTACAGCATCGGTTGGGGTAGAGGCATCTCACGGCGGGTGGACGTCTACTGGAAGCGGCAGCTGTTGCTTCCTGGCGCCGGCAGTTGTTGGAGCTGCTGGGCGGTGGTTGTACTATTTTATAGCTTTAGTACCATCTACTTCGTGGCTTTGTGTAACGTAGTCACAGGCATCTGCTTCGTGGCCGTTTTGTCGGGACCACTGACGTCTAGTTGGAAGTGGCTTGCATCCTTCTAGGTTTTCGGTTTTGTAGCATGGCAGGGGGGAAACGCTTGACGGGAACAGCACCTGTTCATCCCAGCGCTGCCACCAGTTGTAACGGCGGACGCTACGACGGCTCAGGTGCTTGTAACGCCCCCCGGTTTCCTGGTTTGACACGGAGATTCAGCTTAAGGTGTTGCGGTGATTATTGCGACTTTTACG
>JAHWFP010092272.1:0-11470 GCA_023313725.1 Lithobius niger | reverse complement strand
CCATTCCATTGGAAATTTCTTATTTTAGGCCCCTGCCCCCAAACTTAACATTGCCAGGGTTTCACTGTCTACATTCAACCCCTTCAAAAGTTGTGAGGGGGGACTGGGACTTTTGGGACACCCTGTATAGTGTACTTAGTGTTAGTATATAGTTTCGTTTTTCAATATAAACTTTGTAGAATAGCCTTGTCCCCTGGTTTCTTGGCTTCTTCTGTCTTCCAGGTGCTGACTACTCCGTATGTTACGGATGTGTGCATACAACAAACCAGCGTGTTCATCATACTTATTTTATGAAACTTGACACAAGAGAGGTGTAGGCAACATCGGTGTTTTACAAAACATTTTTAACCCAACGCATCTTTTCGTTAAAAATTAGACACGTTTCCCTTACAACTAGTGGTAACTAGTCAGTGCGGACTGCTACTTCCATAATTTGGCTACAGGAAATTATCTGCAGATAGATAGTCTCAATAGGCATATAAAAAGCGCATTTTTGTTTCGGTGGGGGAGGGGGGGGATCCCATTATTTTCGGACCTTGAGTGCAGGGGACACAAGATTATTTCAGGGTCTCGAAATTTGATGGACACATCTTCATTTCCTCCGCCTCCCCCCCTCCCCCTCCGGCCATAAATAATGACACGTCCCTTATCGCTATGGCCACTCGTCCACTGCTATAAAGGTGATTTACTGAACCCGTTATTAAGTTTATATCAATGACTAGGGCTCCATCCGACCGAGAATGCTTGCGGCTTTAGGAGTGGATAAGGACTAAAAATAAATAAAAAGGCTCGATTAACTACATGTACACAAATAGCTGTAAAGAAAAGAAGAAAACGAGTAAAATAGTGAAACGACTAGAAATAACGAAGTACAGTAAGCCATCTTTCTGCACTTATTTTTCGTCGGCGTGGCATGACCTGAATTCGAACTGGCAACCTTAAGTATCGTCTCCAAATCGCGACATAACGCCTTTATGGCTATGGCCACATCCTCCACTGGCATAAAGATGACTCACTGAACCAGTTATTAAGGTCACACCAGTGATCAGGATGCCATTCGACCGAGAATGCGTGTTGCCATAAGCAATGGAAAAGGAATACATATAAATACTATTAAGGTTCAACGAAGGTAAAATAAATATACAGAACCTCTGAAAATTATATAAACGAAAAGGAAAAACAAGCCAAACATCGAAAATTATACACTAGAAATAACGTAGAAGCCACCTTATGTACAGTGATTACGATTTTAAGTGTTAGGGCTCGTTTACGCCACGAGACCTTCTCGCTCGCCAAAAGCTATTTGCTAGGCAACCGTTATTTATTTACGATTAATTTCCCGTTTCTATTAAATGATTGCGGTAATAGACAACAAATTAAATCTATTATAAATAAGAACACGGACAAAAAACAAAGTTCCACAGTCATTTTAAACATTCGTACAACATTCTTGCCATTTCACGTCATTTCCAAAATTTGCTATTCTCGCTGAAAAAATAGCTTCTAGCAGTGATCAAACGACGGTAGAATAAATAGCTACTCGCAGCGAGAATTCAAAGTCCAACATGGCGTCCATTTCGGAGTTATCGATTCGAAGACAAACCTTCGAATGCCGGTATTCAGGAATCTGTCCGTCGTCGTGTACTGCAGTAAAAATTGTTTTCTTGTTGTCATAAATCGACGCTGTCATGGTGCAATCATCGTACGTCGTGTCGCGAGGCACGAGGAGAAAATTTGCGTCCGCGTTGTTGCCATGGTTACTACGTATAGACAACTTGAAAGCCGGATTCTCCGACAAAGGCGAGAAGCAGCCTGCAGATTTAGTATTGACCAAGCAAAAGCTAATGAGCGAGAAAATTGTCCTTGCGTAAACGCGCCCTTAGGCTTCTTTTCCTCTATCCTTATTGCAATTTTCTGCGAATTTCCAAGATTTATTTGAGTCTTTGTATTTATTAGTATTCCTTCTCCGTTGATTATGGCCGCAAGCAATCTCGGTCGAACGGAGCCCTAATCACTGCTGTGATCTTAATGGCAGTTTCAGTGAGGCATCTTTATGCCAGTGGAGGAGTGGCCACATAGATAAAGCCGTTATGTTAGTGACTTGGGGACGATTGGGTTGCCAGTTAGAATCCGGGTCGTGCCACTCCGACTGAACGTATACGTGCATAAAGATGACTTACTGTACTACGTTATTTCTCTTATGTCTAGTATATAATTTTCGCGGTTTGGTTTTGTGTTCCTCTTTCCTTTACCAGGGTTCCCACCAGCCTGGAGAAACTGAAAAAATCTGGAAAACTCAGGGCATTTGAAACTCATGGAACATTCAGGGAATTCTCAGATTTTATCCAAAAACCTGGAAAACTCGGGATAAAAACAAAGCTACACTTTTAGGCCTAGTCCTATAAGTGCATTAAACATATTTTTTATACGATATGTTGGTAAAATAAAATGCATCCTTGTACTTCTGTGTTGACACCTAAAAGTTCATTAAATGTGCACTAGGTGAGCCCAAAAAACATGCAAAAGTGGCAAAACGTGTGGAAAAATTTCCTTCCTAAAATTACAGTAAATATCCTGGGAATTTAACTCAACTATTCTGAAAAACTCAAAGAAATTATTTCGATATTTTGGTGGGAACCTTGTTTACGCAATTTACAGCGATTTGTGTATATATTTATTTATATTACACATCCAGCTGATTGAAGTGTAGTAACCCCTTGAATTGAGGGTGTGGTGTCTTACCTCGCCCCTGGCTGGCGCTACCATCCAGACCAAATCACTTGTATGCTTGTCATCAGCTGACACGTTGGTCAGCTGATCTATTGTTAATAAATACGAATGTAACTGACATGCCTAGGTCAGTCATACGGTATTCCTTGCCCAGTGTCGATCTTTCCTCCATAGTATAATAGGCTTAGCTCAGACCACTTCAAAATGGCGACGAGGGTGGAATCAGGAAATGCAGCAAGCCTAAGACCGACAATGAAGATAAGTAACATAATTTTTTTTGGAAAGGCAACTCAAAATTTTGTTTATTCGGACTTATATTACTCACATATACTTTTCTCACATCATCAGTAGTTTTCTGGGGCAGCAAGATAGATTGGTGATAGTCTGGGAAAAGCGTGGATACAGCGTGATTCAGCAAAAGTCTCAGAATTTAATTGGAAAGCCATCGTCGTATACGGCGAGTGAAAGTGGGCGTGGCATGAACGAATCTAGTCAGGGGTGCGACCCATTACGAACAGCTGTGTTCAAGGTCAAACGAAGTCGAGGCGAACGAAGCAAACACTCGTAACACAAATTCAGCGGTGAGTAGATTAGGAAAATTTACTTGAAAAATTACCGGGAAATTTATCCATGTTATTGAGAGCATTTTGGTTGATACTAGTGAATTTTATTTTGTGCAACATGTCCACATTAATGTAATTTGAAGCCTATAATAGTAAAATGATTGGTCTCATTATATTGAGCGATTTGATAACTATTTTACGGCACATCATGTTGATGCGACAAAACATGTAGTACCAATGCTATTGTCCTTGTTGAGTGCTGCTCATTATAAATTGATTAAGAGTTTATGTAGTCCGGCACTCCCTAGCACAAAGACGTATGTGGATTTATGTAAGCTAATGAAAGATAGCCTTGACCCGGCTCCCAATAAGATTGTGAAGCGCTATTGGTTTTGGAAACGTGACAAGGGGAGTCTTAAAGTATTCAAGAATATATTTCTGAATTGAAAAATTTGTCGGAACATTGTAATTTTGGTACATATTTAGATGATATGTTAAGAGATAAATTCACTGTTGGCATCAAAGATAAGGCGACAATACCTAAGTGTTTGGGGAAGCAGATTTAACTTGGGCAAAGGCCAAAGAGTTTGCTGTTAGCATGGAAGCTGCACAAAGGGGTGTTTCTGAAATGGGTACGGAGAAGGTGTATAAAATGAAATTTAAAGAAAAATTTCCGCCTGATCGTAAAAATAAAATGGCTGAAAATCCAAGCAAAAATGTAAAATGTGCATGATGTGGTAAGAAAATTCATGAAAAATTTCAGTGTCGTTCTAAAGACAAATTATGTTTCACTTGTGGCTTAAAGGGGCATCTCTCCTCGATTTGTAAGAGGGGAGGGGAGCGGGGTCGAGGAGGCCTAGAAAAGCAAATTTTGCAAAAGATAGGCTAACCACAAGTGATTCAGAATCTGACACTGGATCAGAGAATCACTCAGAGGTGCATACAATTGTAACCATTGGTGCAGTCTGAAAGGGGGCGTGGCAAATTTGGGTAAAGGTAAACAATCATGATGTATTGTTCAATGTTGATTCAGGTACTGAATGAAGTATCATTCCCGAGAAATGGTTTACAAAGCATTTGAAAGGAGTTCAATTAAAAAAACATTGTTTTGCAAGTTTATTCCAAGCACGATTTTAAGCCCTGTGGTATAGCTCAATTTTCAGTGTGCTTTGCAGGTAAGACTTTAAATTTAGAAGCAATTGTCAGCCCTATAAATAATGTGCCACTTTTTGGCCAGGACTGGATTGAGGCTTTTGGAATGGATTGGAAACAGTTGTTTAAAGTGAATCAGTGTAAGGTAACTCAAAGTGTTAATGCACTGGAACAAGGTAATGCAAAATCAATGTCTGACGATGATGACCTTGTAAAAAGGTTTCCAGAATTGTTTAAGCCAGGTTTAGGAAAACTTAAAGAGTTTAAGGCACATGTTATTTTGAAGCCAAACTGTGTACCTAAATACTGTAAGCCAAGACCCGTTCCCCTAACTTTGAGAGATAAGGTTGTGAAGGAGCTTTGTAGGCTAGAGGAAGCAGGCATAATTTCACCCATTGAAGCAAGTCAGTAGGCAAGTCCTACAGTGTTGGTCTTTAAACCAAACGGAGATTTTAGAATTGTAGGTAACTTCTCTGGGACTGTTAACCCAGAAGTAGTATTATATCCTCTCCCCAGGGGGAAGTAGTTTCCTCAAATTTAGCAGGCAGTGAAAAATTCTCAAAGTTAGGTTTGACAGATGCATTTTTAGAAATTGAATTGGATGAAGTGTCAAAGCCTATTTTAGCAATTTCTACCATAAAAGGATTGTATGTTTGGAATCGTCTTCCATTAGGATTTTCAGGCAGTCCACGTATTTTCCAAAAGAGAATGGAAACAATATTACGGGACTGTGATAAAACCACACCTTTTGTTGATGATGTATTGATTGCTGGGTAAAATGGGGAACACGATGCCAATTTGACTGTTGTACTTGGTAAGGTGCAGAATAGTGGTCTTCGGTTAAGGTGGAGCAAATGTACTATTGGCAGCAGTGAGGTAAATTTTCTAGGATTTAAGATCACTAGCAAAGGTCTTATGAACCTTCCCGATACATTAGAGTCTATTCAAGAATGCCCGAGTCCTTGTAATCAGCAACAATTGCATTCATTTTTGGGTTTTGTAAATCAATATTCAAAATTTGTGCCCAAATTGGCTTCAATCACAACAACCTGTTGAAGAAGGACACACCTTGGTTGTGGAGCGATTTTTGTGAGAAAGCTTTTCAAAAATTAAAGTTTTTTTTTCATTGAACAGTGGAATGCTTGCTCATTATGAGGACAAGTTAACACCGAAGCTGAGGTGGGTTGGGAGCAGAACTTTTGAACGTTTTTCCGAAACGGGAAGAACGGCCGACCGCTTTTGCCTCTCGAACCTTAACTTCAGCAGAACGGGGCTATGCTCAAATAGATCAGGAAGATCTAAGCATTATTTTTGGTGTGGAAAGGTTTCACCAGTATGTATATGGCCGTAAGTTCACTCTTTGTACTGACAACCAAGCATTAACTTGGATTTTTAACCCAGTTAAGACTATACCTGTAATGGCTGCAGCTCGTATACAAAGATGGGCATTATTCTTAAATGGCTATGTGTATGATATAGAACATATTAAAGGTTCTGAAAATGTAACAGCAGGTGCTTTATCAAGGTTGCCTTTAAGTAACAGCAAGCAGACGAAAATTGAGAAAGATACTGTTAGGGTCATGAGTTTGAAGCAAATTGATAACATTCCTGTTTTGCATTTGCAGCTAGAGAATTGTACTAAGCAGGACACTATTCTTTCCAAAGTGTTGTTGTATACTAGGTTGGGTTGGCCGGAAAAAGACAAGGTTGGCTTAGAATTAAAACCATTTGTAAGTAGGCAGAATGAATTAAGTATAGAGCAAAATTGTTATTTTTGGGGGAACTGAGCTGTAATCCCTAAGGTTTTAAGAATGCAAATCCTTAAAGAACTCCATCTTGGACATAGCGGAATAGTCCGTGTGAAAGCTTTGGCCCGTTCTCATGTTTGGTGGCCTAAGCTAGACCACGAACTGGAACTTTTGGTAAAATCATGCGACAGTTGCCAACAAGACCGAGAAGAGAATAAACAAGCTCCCAAGTCAGTGTGGCCTTGGCCTCATGCATGTTGGGACAGGTTGCACGCAGATTTTTGTGAAATTAAGGGAAGAATGTATCTGGTTGTGATATGTGCATTTTCTAAATGGCCAGAAATCTTTTATATGAATTTTACTACTTCCGAGAGCACTATTAAAGTGTTGCGAAATTTATTTGTCAGCCAGGGGTTACACCTGGTTTTTGTTACGGACAATGGCCCACAGTGGACCAGTTCCAGTTTGCAATCTTCATGAAATATAATGGTATTAAACACATAACTGGTGCCCTTTACAATACTTCCACGAATGGATTAGCAGAAAATCTAGTACGTAACTTTAAGCGTTCAGTAAAAGCTGAGCTAAGTTCAGGTGCTTCGTACGAGCAAGCGCTGGCTAGATTCCTACTCGCGTATCGCGTCACGCCGCATACAACGACTGGAGAGAAGCCATGCGTCCCATGCGTCATAAGCGAAAACATATTGCCACAGTTTTCATTTTGAAACGATTTGATTACTGCACCCATACGAAAGACTGCAAACTAAATGCCATCCAATAATGAAGGATAAAAGCATCGAAATGTGATTGAATGAATAAAAAGCCTGAAAAGTGTAACACTTAAACAATATTTCGCGACGTTTCGGGTCAGTATGTGACCTTTTATCAATCGTAAATAAAATAAAAAGTTTTTAGAATAGAAACTCAAGTCATTTTACAATACACGCTGGAAATAAAACCCAATCAACACCAACGAAATACATTCATGATCTTGAAAATACGAGCGTACCGCAGGGTTTTGAATTTGTGTCATTTTGATATTGTTTCTATATTGCCATCACTCCCTCAAGCTTTTATCATTGAATGCAGCCAAACGAAACTTAAAGGGATATACCTCCCAGCGCCATTTTTCTCGATCCTCCACATCAAGTACGGCCCCAAAGGTCTATTTACTTACCGTTAGTCTTTCCCTTGTTAAAAATACGTTTTAAAATGTGGCGTCTAGGAGATATTCTGTTGAATAATGCAGTATATGATGCACTGCGCGCTTACAATAATCCTGACGTTTCATCTCTGTGTGTACATCTACTAATTTTCTAATAATTACCATGAGATCAAAAATCTAAAAGACTAACGCGGTAAAAATTACAATTAATTATTCCAATAGATCGCCGAAGCAAAATTATACGACACTAGCCTAGAAAATTATAAATTGTGATTTTAAATACGACAATCATTCCGGTTTGTGACGACACGATTAATGCGTTCACGCTGGCTTGTCTATTAGGCACAATGCCAACTAAGATAGTAGCTGCGTTTGTCGCTGCGAGGAACTAAGCTACTGTCTCAGTTGACCTTGACTATGATAAATGCGTGGATGCGAGCGACGCATAGCTGTGATAAGGCAGGCGGAAGGTTATAAGGCAGGCGGAAAGTTATAAGGCTGGCGGTATGTTGTTTTAACTCGGACCCAACCCCCTTAGCACGTTTGGGTTGGGACATCCCCACTTTTATCGATGCACTTAAAATTGTCTTTACTACCACTTTTTTTTTCATTATGACGATTTATTCATGAGCCAAATTGACGGAATTCCAATGGGTATTTCGATCTGTTTGGCAGACGTTGTATTAAACTCTGTGGACAACTTATTAATGCAGAAGTTCCCTGAAACATGTTTCTATAAACGTTTTGTTGACGACTCCTTGGCGCTGGTCCATAAGCACAAAAAGGAAAAAAAATGTTAGATTTTCTAAATGGCATTCATCCCTGCCCTGTTTACACAATGGAAGAAGCTGAAAGCGACAGCATCCATTTTTTTGGACGCTATTGTCATTATTAACCCTGCACGTACTATAGAATTTACATATTACCGAAAACCGATGCACACCAGCAGGACCACTAACTACGAATCATTCATTGACCCAATACATAAAAAGAACGTAGTTACAAATGAAATTAAACGATTTTTCCCCCATACAACTAATAAGCGTCTGTTTGCTCAGGAATTTCAGTGCACTTTATATAAACACTTAGAGAATGTCTTCCCTATGTACACCCTTACTAGGCCAGTCCAACATAGCAGCATTGGTTCCAAAATTCGACCAAATAAAACCAAACCTACAAATTTCCTCATATTTCCATTTTTTTCCTGGCGTCGTAGAGCAACTTAGAAAAAATGCTAGCCTACCACAACATTACATTAGTCTCTGCCACGCATACCAGTTCAAAGCAGCTAACTAGTCGATCAGAAACAGCTCCTAAAAACAAAGAGTAATGTTGTATATCAAATTCTGTGTGGGGATCAGAACTGCACAGCCTCTTACATAGTAACTACGAAGTAATTATTTGCAAAAGATTACATTTCCATAAATCCATCCTTAAGCACAATGACAATTTCTAGTGCAGCACAGGATAACGACAGGGCACCCACGCCCCCCTTAACCTTCAAAACACCTCGTCTTGTTTCAAGAAAAAAAATTACAGGTCCCGAATTAATTTAGAAACTATCAGCATCCTAGCACAACGGCCCGCCATTCACAATCACGAATATCTGTTACAAAATGCATGTAAATAATCAAATAGCGGAGTACATTTCGACTTTACACAAACTTTGAATTAATGATTTTCCTTGCTAGGGATGAGTGGGGCCAACTGGTTTCCCTACCTATCCACACAAGGCCTGCTTAGAAGGGTGGGCTGTGGGTGCGGGTTTCCTGTTGCCCGATTTTCAAGCCAAGTTTCAAGCCCGGTTCTTCTGTTGCTTTTGTTTCGTTGGTTTTGGTTGGGTTTCATTTCCAGTGTTATATTGTAATATAACTTGAGTTTCTACTCCAAAAATGTTTTATTTTATGTACGCTTGATAAAGGGTCGCATACTGACCCGAAACGTTGCGAAATATTGTTGCAGCTTTTTACTCATTCAATCATTCCTCCCACAAAACCCTTCTGCACAAGGTATTCAAGGCCAGGAATGTTCACATTTAACTGCAACTTGTTCAGATTTGGTTTTTGCGGTGGCCAACATTTGCATTCAATACCTTCCTAAAGCACCGAACAGAGCGAACAGAACGCACCACTGTTACAGACAGTTTGGCTCCAAACTCGACATCGCGCGTGCGCAGTGATGTTGCGTCAGCCGTTCAGTACCTTCCTAAACTACAATACAGCTCAACGAGCTCAGCAGCGTATTGATACGTCATACCTTCTACCGCGACCAGACCTAGCTAATGGATTTGACCAGGATTGGCTAATAGATGTGACCAGGCGAGAGCAATGCCAAAATGCGAACCATCTCAGGGATGTGGTTTGTTGGGGTGGAGGTTTGAGCATGCGCGAGCTAACAGTTTTGACGAAACAGATTCGTCGCTGACGATGTTGACGTCAATCAAGCCGCATCAACACGGATATTAGCAGGGAATGTGCCAAACTGTCACCAACAGTGTTGCGTTTGGTTCACTCTGTTTGGTCGTTTAGGAAGGTACCGTTTGATAAAGTCTGTTTGCTCTGTTCGTAGGTAAAATATTCTGTTATTTCAATGACCTACGAAGGTAACGAAAAACAATTCTAAACGTGAGACTATTTTTGCCCTGCGTTAAAATAAAAAAAAAAAAACAACAACCTATTTTTCGTTTAGATTAAAAAAAAAAATTGAAAAGAATTCCAGAATAGAATTCTCCCCGTTTGGTTCTGCCAATTTTAGTGATTTGGATGCAAACAGAATATAGTTTGATTCAATGTAAAAAAAAAAAGGATTTTTTTTTATTAATTATAAAGATGTCTTTCAAAAACTACTTTTGACATGTGAGAGATATGACAAGCTTTACGAACTGAAAAAAAAAGTTCTGAATCGAACACAGACAGCCGGTTCCACACCAGTAGGCGAATCTGTAGGACTTTATAGTTGGATAGGGATAGGTAGAAGGTACCTAAAAAAAAACATTTTGTTTGTTGGTGAGGAGGGGGTAGAACAGCAACAAATGCACATAATATACAGGGTGTCCCAAAAGTCCCAGAACACCCTCACAACTTTTTACAGGGTTGAAAGAAAATAGTGAAACTCTGGAAATGTAAGTTTGGTTAAAGGATCTACCTTTTCGTAAAACCGGCATTACGCCTGCCCAACTTGTGGGCCCCCAGGGGCCCCAACTCAGAAATGTTCAATGGAATGGGGGTTAAGGAATACCATATTTGAGAGGTCTTCATTAGGCGAATAAAGGGCCGCAACGATAGCTTCGATACGATGAGTCTTTTCCCGTTTTGCGCACCTACGTCCCTTTACGACGTCTTTAGTCTGAGTAAGACATAGGGATGCAGAGGAAATTCCTAATGTTTGACCGGATGCCATTTTGGATGGGCTTATCGTATCGAAGCTATCGTTCGGGAACTTTACTCCCCTAATGAAGACCTTTCAAATAAGGTATTCCTTTACCCCCCTCCCCCATTCCATTGACAATTTCTTAGTTGGGGTCCCTGGCGGGTCCCCCAAGAAGGGCAGGCGTAATGCCGGTTGTACGAAATGGTAAATCCTTTAACCAAACTTACATTGCCAGAGTTTCACTATTTTCTTTCAACCCCTTAAAACGTTGTGAGGGTGTTCTGAGACTTTTGGGACACCCTGTATAATACAGGCTATTTTAAAACTTTTATTGAACTTACAGACTTCCTGCAGACCCAAGTATTTGTAGTAAGTAATAAATATTTCAGTACACATTGCAAACCTCTAAAGGACGTGGGAGAAAGGGGGGGGGTTGCCCGATTCTCCCCCGCCCCCCACTTGCCTTCCCCGCTCCGTAGATCAGCCGATGGTTCCATGTTGTTTTTAAAACTTCTTTTTTTTATTATATACTTTCAGCAAGGTACATTGCCAGGATACATTTAGTCCTAATATAACTAGTTGTACTTACGTGTTTTTCTGAGCTTACTGAATTAATAAACAAAACCGGAACGTTAAATGTTTACAGTAAGGGTCTAAAAGTCAAAACCTAGAAGGAACACGGACAAGCTTTGAGAGTCAGGGTCTAGGTGTAAAATTTTGTCAGTAAGAGGCTGGTAAGCATT
>JAHWFP010092260.1:0-12457 GCA_023313725.1 Lithobius niger | reverse complement strand
GGGGGGGATTTTTTTTGATAAAGAGGTTTGGGTCTCTAAACGTGTGGTTTTACTTTATACTGGTGTTTTTCCAGACCACACACAAATGATGAGTATCAAATTTTGTATGCTAAGCAAATAATCCATGCAAATGAATTAAACAAAATAAATAAAATTAATTTAACGTAATTAAACACAGAAAAATCAATCATTTTGCCAACCTAGATATTTTAACGTTCCCCTTATAGGCCGTCTGGACTGGCAAATTAAAGTGGAGATGTAATATCCGAACAAATATCTTTGCTTATGTGCCCATTCAAGGAATTTAACCAAATTCACCGGGGATCTCATCAATTACTGGTCTCATGTTAGAAATATGCTGAAATCCTTTTTGAAGGAGTCCAGTCGAGACCTCGCGTACCTTATAAACTTGGGGAGAAATTTTCTCCTCCACTACATAAGGACCAGTGTATTTTACTTGCATTTTGGCAGCGAAGTATGAATGTTTGCTGCTTTTAAAATGACTTTTGATCCAAACCCGGTCACCTTTGGCGAATTCCAAGGGTTTGGGTATACGGGCATTGAGCTTAGCGTATTCGTACGCTCTGTCAGATTGTCGTAGCCGACGTACTCGGGCTAAAGTTTTCCGTAGATTACTTGTAAGCGTGGCAGCCCACAAGGGAAGGGGTCGATCCAAGGTTTCAGAGATGGGGGGTTCAGTACCAATGTCTAATTCTCGACCGAAATTTAAGTAAGCCGGAGTGTAGCCGGTCCTTGAGTCAACCGAGGAGTTGATAGACAACATAAACAATGGCAACTTCTCATCCCAATCTCTTGGATTACCTTCACAAAATTGTGCGACCATCCGCCCGAGCTTCTTGCAATGGAGCTCGGCTGGGCTGTTGGACGCTGGGTGATAAAGGGTGGTAACAGCTTGCTTAATACCAAAACGCCTATAGCACTCGCGGCTAATATCGCTTATAAACGATTGTCCGTTGTCCGAAACCACCTTCCTCGGGATACCAAAAATGGGAAATACCCGGTTTATCAAAAGGGTAACAAGCGTTTTCGTATCAAACTTTCTACAAGGAAAACATAATAAGTAGCCGGTAAACAAATCGGATACCACCAGTATATTACGATTCTTGCGTGGACTTTTGGTCATAGGAGACCCTGTTTCCAATCTAAATGCAAAGTGTGGAAAGGATAGGTTAGAGGGATGGTTTGTAATTTTCCAAGGGTTCGTAAGCCATGGCCTTTATGTGATTGGCACGAATGACATGTTTTGACGAACCTATGAACTAATTTACTCATCCTAGGAAAGTACATTAGCCTTTTGAGGCGAGCTAAGGTTTTACGAGCTCCGAAATGGCCTCCCGTAATTGTGCTGTGATTCAGCTCCAACACTTGCCTCTGCAAATTGCGAGGGATAAACATTTTTAAATTGGACGACTCAAAAGTATCGTGAGCAAGTTCGCAATATATTACACCTGACTGTTGGTCAAAGATACATTTATCCAGGTACTTGTTTACAAATCTCTGTACAGCAACTGAACTGGCTTTCCAGGGTTTCCCCTGCAAAGCGAGCGAGAGTGTTTTCATGAATTCGTCACGTTGGGTCTCCGCCGCAATCATCTCCACTGTTACCTGCGCAACCTCGATGTTACAGTTGAAACAATCGTTGTTGAACACATAAAATGGACGATTGACATTGGGCAATTTGACTTCCACTAGTGGCGGATTCATACGACCTTCGTCAGGAGGAGCGCTTCCTTCGTGCATACGAGACAAACTGTCAGCTGGGGCATTTAGTCGGCCAGGCTGAAAAACCAACCTTGCCTCCAATGAAGAAAAGAATACTAGCCATCGGGCAATACGCCCTCTGGTATTTTTCTTGACGTCCATTAGAGTTAGCGGGTAGTGGTCCGTTACCAGAAGTATGTCCCCTCCTTCTACAAGGTGGCGCCATTTTTTTAATCCAAAAACTAGACTTAAACACTCACGTTCAGAACAGGTATAACGAGATTCAGCTGCTGACAGTCTCCGTGACGCCATGTCCACGGTGACAGTATGGTCGCTGTCTGGTGCTTTCTGGCATAACAAACAGCCAATTCCAGTTCCGCTTGCATCGCCGTATAAAATCCACTGCTTAGCTGGATCAGGGTGGCACAGAATTGGTGCGTCCAATAAAGCACTTTTAATGTTATTAAACGCCTCCTCTTCTCTAATGCCCCACGTGAGTTGCTTTTGTTTATTATCACGCAGTATATCTGTCAATGCCGAGATCCGTTCAGCGAATCTTGGCACAAACTTTCTAAACCACGACGCAAGGCCTACAAACTTACGTACCTCTTTTACAGTTCTTGGTACAGGCCAAGATTGCAAAATCAGCACTTTAGCTGGGTTTGCTCTAACACCATCATCCGTCACCAAATAACCCAGGACTAATAGTTCCTTAACGCAAAATTCAGTTTTCTGAAAGTGCCCTGATAAGCCTTCTTCGCCCATCATGGACAAACAAGCTTCCAGGCCTATCAAATGATCTTTCCAACACCTATTGGCCAATCCCAAGTCGTCAACATAAGAACTGGCTCCTAGGTGGCTTATAGGTTCAACACATTGCGTCATAGCACGACAAAAATTTGCCCCGGCATTTCGGAGCCCAAATTGAGCACGAAGCGGAATGTACTGAGCTTCAGTTGTTACAAATGATGCCTTTTTACCACTCTCGGGATCGAGGGGTACGTGCCAATAGCCATCACGAAGATCAAAATTTGATCGGTAGGGACATTTATCGTACCGAGCTATGAGGGAATCAATGAGTGGCAGTGGAAATTTGTCCCGTGGGCAAGATTTATTAAGAGGGACAAAATCTATCACCATCCTCGTCCGTCCGTCTTTTTTTGCCACCAAAAAAAACTGGACAGCAGTGCTCACTGAAACCCGGAACTATTACTCCCATGTCAAGCATGTTTTTAATATGCGCAGCGACCTGCTGTCTGCCTAAATAGCTTAGGGGGTAAGGACGGCAAGCTACTGGAGGAGCTCCTAGAGTATCAATCACCATATCTGGGCAATGTTTAAATTTACCCACCCTGGTGGAAAACACATGACGGTAAGAAATTAATAAGCTGAAAAGTTCTTCCTTCTGCTCATGAGTCAATAGAGTAATTTTATCAACTTTCTCACGGATCTCCTCCAATGTTGGGTGTAGCTCTGCATTGCCAACTATCGCACCTACTGCAGGGGGAAGCAAGCGCAAGGGGTTGCGTCGAAGAGCATACACATCACCTTTATAGGGGTGCCAAAACCAATAATTCTTAAAGTTTAAGATCATGCCTGACCAGGTCAAAAAGTCAGCACCTAAAATTAATGGCTGGATTGCATTAGGCATTTCAATGAAAGGGTAGGTGAAATAATGGGTCTTAATTTGGATTGGTATTACGAAAAACCCAGGGCAAATGGCCCAACGCCCATCTGCATACCGAATGCAGTATTCCCTTTTTCTAAATTTGAACCCAAGGCCTATAAGGTCATCGTGTAAGCCCTCGTGTACAAAACTTAAGCTCGACCCTCCGTCTAGTAGGGCGTCAGCAATTTCATCCCCGATTCGCACACCAACATAACCACAGGGGCTATTTTGGGGTTCCTCGGGTCCCTCCAAAATTTCGGGGAGGTCAAAATAATCTAACTTTTTTGGTCGCTCAGCTCTTAACCCTCTTGGTATCCGTCGAGGGTCATCGGGTAGCTGGCCCCCGTACCAATAATTCTGCGGCGACGGTACCGTATTACCAGCTTTAACGGCGCGCCTTATGCATTTGGGTACGATTGTGCATTAGGGTTTAGCCCCGACATTGTTTGAGGAATCTGGCTAATATTCCTTGCACCAGTAGTGTTTGCAGGTTGAGCCCATGCTGGTCTTAATTCTGGGTATTTAATCCAGCACTTTTTTGCAACATGTCCAACTTTATAACACTCTGAGCAGGTTACTTGTTGTCTTTGACCCTTACCAGGTTCAGTTTGGTCAACATTAGCAAAAAGAGAAGTGGTTTTTGGTATAGTTGGTACCACTTGACTACTTTGTACCGATTTAAAATTACTTGGTGTTCCCACCATTGGAGAGCTCAAATTGTTAAGTAAGTTTGGAATTGAAACTTTACTAACTTCTGTTAACTTATAGCTTCTGTAATTTGCTTAGTTTGATAACAGCTGTTGGCATCATGTCCAGAAGTGTTATGAAGCTGACAATATTGTTTGTTTACTGGTGGAGCCGTCACCGCAGTTTGTCCGGCTGCCGAAACCTTTACAACATCGGCGGAATGAGTCCTATTCTGATTAGTCACGTTTGAGTAAGCAGGCTGAGAAAATGCGTTACCAGATGAACTGTTGGTCTGATCCATTTTAGCCCTTAAATACACCTCCATTTTGGTTGCGTAATTGTAAAAGTCAATCATGCTTGAGAAATCCCCTTGACATGCGTATGGTTGAAATCTCTCGCATAAATTTTGCTTGACTATTTCTACAATCTCTTCTACAGAGTAACTGTCATCCAATTGTTTCGTTATAGCCTCACATCTCTGAAAGTACGATTGGAAACCCTCGTTATGGCCTTGAATGGTTTGCCTTAATGTAGCAATAAGACGACGATTCTTACTCGGTGGATGGAAGGCATGCTTAAAGGCCGCAACAAATTCACTGTAAGAATTGAATGGAGGCTGTTCTCGGTACCAACTAAAGGCTTGCTCGGTTAATGTTAGGGGTACACAACTGCTTAAGAATTCCTCATCAGAATAACCTTTTATGGTCTTAATTTTATTCAGTTCAGTCAAAAATGCGAAGGCTGGAGTTGCTGAAGACAAGCCACTGAATTTTGGCATGTCCAGAGCTTTAAATTTAATGTATAAACCTCTCTTTGGTGCTGGTGTTGACTGGTGTCCTTCTGGCTTGTTTTGAAATTCAAGATGGTTAATTATTGGACTTAACACAGAATCTGCATTGGTAAAAGGCTTAACAACAACTTCATTCTTTTTAGACAATTGTAAATCTAGCAGTGCCTTGGTTAATTGTTTCATTTCTGCCATTTCAGCCCTCATATTTTTGACTTCATCCCTAACTGATTCTGACTGGGACCCTGTATTAGTTATTTCAGAGCCGGAACGCATTTTCAAAGTCATATTAACTGGTTTACAAACTGTACTTGATGTCGTTGTAGAGTGAGGGGTTTTAGGGCAGGTTACCTCTTTAACCCTTTTTAGTTTAACTGGACCCTTTCTGTGCTCATCAAATTCATGCTCAGGAAAATACTTGGTTAATTCATGTGGATATTGACATGTATAATCCCTACTCACATGACTGGAAACAGTGGAATCTACATCACTCCTACCAAAATCAACTACTACTTCCCTATTCACTGGTTTATAAGGGGAAAATTCACTCCCTGAGAATACTGCCTGATTGGAGGCATTAAAGGGGTCAGTTAAATTTAAGGGTTCAACAGGCAACCTTAAATCTACACTGGGACAACTTACATTTTTTACCCAATCATCACACCTGCGGCGCCGTTCGTGGTCTGATAGTGACGAAATGTCACTTGGAGATTTGCTCACATTTATGTGAACTGAAAGCTGCCCATCTGAAATTTCTTGATCCAATGGACCTCTGGTTGACTGTGCTCCATGGATTTTTCTTCTTCTAGCAGTTGATATTGCTGGAGGTGCAGATAATCTCAGCGGTGGCGTGATTGGCTCTCTACGTGACCCTAG
The DNA here is from genome assembly GCA_023313725.1 of Lithobius niger. Taxonomy (NCBI): domain Eukaryota; kingdom Metazoa; phylum Arthropoda; class Chilopoda; order Lithobiomorpha; family Lithobiidae; genus Lithobius; species Lithobius niger. The sequence goes on along the minus strand of JAHWFP010092260.1, from coordinate 6,716 downwards.
AATTGGATTCGAGCGTCTTTTGGAAGTTGTGTTCCCTTGGTTTGATACGGGCAATGACTGGAGTAAAGAGTTTAGTTGATCAGCAGTCAGATTCAAGGTGAAGTTGTCCAAACCTGTTGCCTGGTCTACTTCACTGTTCTTGGTCCATGTCCTTTCAGACCCTTCCTCTTCAGATCCAGAGCTGATATCAATTGCTTCTGATGCAGTTTCTCCTCTTTGTGATAATGCTTCAGATGTGGAATCAGCTTCTCTATTGGGAACAGATTCTCGTCTTCTTCTAGGCAATAAACAGTCTGATTGAATTTGCACATGGCGTGGTCCCCTACAGGATGGTAAATTTCTTTCTTCTTCATCCAGCTCCACAAACTTTCCTGCTTCATACACTTCTCTGGTAACCGTTTTTATGGGCAGGCTGTGACTGGTTCTTGGGTGAATACCTGAGTACGCTTGAGATGGTAATTCGTGAATGGTTTGTTGTAGAAAGTCGGAATAAAATGAGTTGGACTGATAAAACGGATTTTGAGGACTAGGACTGGAGTTATGGAGTTACTTCCACCTTGGACATCCAATGTTGCTCCTAACGCTGGTTTGGTTGCCAGATCCATTTCTCCCGTGCACAAGTCAATCAAATTGTGATGCTCCATCGCTGGGTTTTTCGAAATTTCTTCTCCCGGAGTTGATGTAGTTACTGGTTTAAATCCTCGTTCTTCACGCACTCTGGTTACCCGAAAATGGTAACCATGGGTTTTTCCTTCCTCCATGCCTACTTATTTGAAGTGAGGGACAGGAAAAGGGAGGAATTCTTTAGCTAATAACTGACCGAAAATAACTACTAATAATTTCCTTTTCATAATATTGTGTCACTCAGAAACGATGAGGAAAAAGGTTTGGAACGTTTTTTTTTTTTAAACGTTATTTGCATTACATTTGCTTTTTTTTTCTTCTTACAATTCCATTCTTATTTGCCGAATGCACCAAATTGCAGGGAGTTTGACTGGGGCGGTTATGTTGATGTGGTGAGCAAACGATGGTGAAAAGTTGAAAGTTATTTAGAGCAGATTCATTGCTGATAGATGTTTTAATGGTCAGTAATTTTGATGTTGCACTCGCCTGCCACGACACAAATCCCTGCTTTAAACTAATGTGATGTAGGTGAATACTGGTGAATTGTTTGGGGCATGACGTAACTTAAATGGGGACAATTGGGGGAAATTGGGGAATAATTTCTAGTGAAAGATCGAAAATAAACACAACTTACGATGGCTGCAGTCAGATTTGGAATGAAGGAGGGGTTGGAATTACATTGTTGCCTAACTGATAATCTATTACAATTGTCGGCTAGGCAGTGCACGAGTTACATTGTTGTTACAACAGAATTGGAATACATATATATTGTTTCAAGATAATACATTAACAACTGTAGAATGCTTGGAGAGGAGGCAGATTGAGAGATAGGTCTCACTTGTAAGGCCAATTGTGGTGCAGTTGCATTAGCAACAGCACGAGGGCGTCCAACATTGACGGGTCTAAGGGCGAAAGCTGAGACCAATCTCTACAAAATGCCCCCACCCCCCAAGAGAAATTTGAGGTGGCTTCGTACACCTCGTTGTTTAGGACTTGACCTTAAACGAGAACAGCAATTAGAAAAAGTTTCATACACTTTATACACTTTACACTTTCAGCCGTAATATGAGGAACGAAGGTTACATATAAAACTACAGCTTATCAGACGATCGCCCACGAACAAGGGTGCGGAACATCTGAAAGAGAACACTTATTAGTAAACTTAAAAAAAGTTTCGTTCCACCTAGGTTTCGGCATTTTTTTATTGGTACGGTTGAAGAACCGTTTCAATACCTAGGGTTTTTAATAAACGTATAGGACAGCGTTTATATGGTGAATTCAAACAGTTGGTAAGGACAGGTTTGACGAGTGTTTTTTATTTAAATAGTGACTATGGGAGCTTCCATTGCGCCCCCAGCACACACAAGTCACGGCCTACAATAACAACTAAAATGTTGCACAAGTGGCCGACCAATGTGGCCATACTGCTGAATCCAAACGCGTCGACTAAATACTCAAGAAAAGTATTCATAAATTAGGATCTCAACAGATCCTAAACAAAAATGTCCAAAATATGACGTTAGAGCATCAATATTTATCATGCAATGGTCGTGGGGTTTTACCCAAAGCAGCAATTATTTAAATGCCGATAAAACAAAATTAAAGGCTCTAGAATAAGTCAAGCATTAATAATTGCAATAAAAAGTAAGATGCGAACATGAATTTACTTTTAAACAATCAAAGATATTCAACACAAAACGGAGAGATATTGATTCATTTGCGCGACACATTCAACAATTTTTTTTTTCACTACAAACCCAATGTGCGATCCAGATAGCAAGATCAGTGGTAATATGCCTTCGAACGATATGACGTAACAAACACGCGTGACTCAACAATGGGGTTAAATAATTGCACTTATTCATCGCTAGCTCATGACCGCCCATCACGATTGTTGCGCACATCATACAAGCGTCTTTTGTTTTGGAGAAGAAAGGCCGAATAGCAGAAATCCAAACTTAGTGCCCGAAAATCGAGCACCGATTGCTCGTCAAATCAGGTAATTAATGAAGTGTTCAAGACATTAAATGTCCACGATATTGTTCCTAAGTTTCTTAAGAGTCAATAAGGATTAAAATTATTAATTGTATACGGCAATATTTTCTGTAGGATCGACTTGAAAGGTTGCGGTACCAATTCATTGAATTGCCAAAATGGCGTGGTGCAGCGAAGATCAATGGCCAAGACGAAGTTCCACTGTGCTGTACCAGATCCGAAAAAAGAAACGGTGCATTATTCTTAAGTGTTCATGCACCCAAATAACCAAAATATTTTTAACGAGTTCTGGATTGACGTAGCAAATATTGTAAGAGGCTTACTTATTACTCTAACGTATTTATCGTAATAAAGAAAGGAAATCCGTAGCCTACGCTAAAAAAAAGAAAGTCAGAAACCTAATAGCCTAAGAAAATTATCATTGGATTGTGATGCAAAATCACTAAAGGCATAAATAATTATCGTAAAAAGAAAAATTAACACAAGATGTGACACGTCCAAAATTATTATACTTGAAATTTGCAATGTTTTTTTTTTTCTGAAATATTTTTCGTGGCAAGTAGATGCTTTCGATTATAACGAAGTTTTGAGAAATTGATTATGTTTAATAATCAAAATCACGCGACCACGAAAAATTTATTAAAGGAAAAATTATTGTAAAGAAATTATTAACATTGGCAGAATATTTTTATTAAAAGAAATTATAAATGCTGTCGTCGTAATAATTATTAGGTTTGGTTTAAAAGAAATATTAATATGTACGCTAAAGTTGTATGTTCGCCTCGTTTAGCATAACTACTAACCTATTTTGCCTAACACAAAAAAAGTATGTCAAATTTGCACTAGGTTTTTTTTTTTTTTTTTTAATATGCTTGAGGTTTTAAATAAGGCTTGCACTATCATAAGTTGTTAAATAAAGAATAATTAATATGGTTGGTAGTTGTTTATTTCCAGGGGGCATGCAGCCGAAATCCAGCGAGACAAGCATAAGAAGAAAGGTTTGCTTTTGTCGGGAGCCCTAAAATCAAATTGAAAAAAGTTCCTGATTGCATGCAGCAAGTTAAATTATATAAAAAAAAAAGGGACGAAGAGGAGAAGAATAGTTTTGTTTGGTGTACCGTTTGCAAGGACGGATAAGGGTTTTAATGACCAGATCTTTATTTTTAAAGGATGTGCGGTGTCCTAAGTTTAAACGTTTTTTTTAAAGTAAAATTATGTGCATTAGCTTTATCTTTTTTTAAATAAATGAAACATAATGTCATGCGAGGCTGCTGTAGCGCAATGCCGTATGGATTATAAAGCATTATATTCTGGAAGTTTAAAATGTAACACTAGGTTGCAAGAGCATGGCGGAATTAAAGGTAGATTGCATGAATTCAAATAGGGACCAATTTATACAACTTCACCACAAATTGCATGTAAATGTATAAGTTCACAACAACATATTATACTTTTTATTATTGCTTGGTTTGGTCATTAATTTCCTGAGTGCATAAACGTGATTAGATAAGTTTAGTTAAATAGCGAAGTTAGGGCTTGACTTGCGAGCTGAGTGTATACAGCGAAATTTGTTTTATTTTCAGCTTCGTATTGAAAAAAAGCGGTTGTTGATGCAATAAGCATTTGAAGCTATTGACTTTGTTTTTATTGAGACTGATTTGGTTTTGTAAAAGCATTAAAGCCTTTAACTCTCAGATGTAAGGTGAAAACACTTCTATTCGGTAGTTCAATACGCATGGTTTAACCAAATTGAAAACAAGCTTCTAAAAAGAAAAATATAAATGGTGCGTAAATTTTTCCAAGAAAAATATTGAAATTCAACTAGCCTTATTATGTTCCAAGTGCCATTGCGTCAAATTCATTAACTCTATTACCATATAAATAAAAGGAGTTACTGCTTGGTGGTAAACAGTCACTGTTTGGTTGCAATGTTGTCATTAAAAACCTTAAAAAAAAAAGGATAATACAATCTGGTAAGAACTTTTACTAAAAACTAAAGTCATTACTTCAATAAATAACAGGTGACTTTTAATTAAGTATGCTTACCTTAGCAAAATTAGTTATTTCGTGGGAAAAGTGTGTATCCTGAACAAATTACAAATTGCAGCATAAATTGTAACGAAAAAAAAGTACATGGCATATAGCAAGGTTGTGTTGTATATAATAGCAATTGTTTTAAAAATCAACCTTTGCATCAATATCTCGGCGTTATGTAAAATGTTTAATTCACGTGATAAAAGCTGTCCATTGGCAAAACAATTATCCACCTGTAAATGATCACAGCGGTTTAGGAAAAATAATCAGCTGGGGTTATAAGAATAAATCTTAATTTTAAAGCTTGCGAGTCAAAACGGGGTTAATTTCGCTGAACGAAGCGAATTGTTACGTTTCGACAAAATCTGGGAAGGGGAAACCAGCGGGGTTTCTAGAATCCATCTCCTGTCGTCCGTAAGTGAGTACGGATCCGGAATGGGCTTCACTGCAGTTCATGCTGGTTACGAGTGCAGTGCCGCAATCAATCAGCTTCATTGGCTATACAGCCGCTTACTGTTGGCACAGTCCGTCACCGGTGGAAACGCAAATTCGGCCCTCCTTATTAAATTGCTTGTTGACATCAATTGGCGAATCCTCCTGCGTCAAATACGAACTGGGAGATATTTTTCCCGAAACAGGAAACAAAAACTACTCTGCCCGGAACGAATAAATCAAATAATAAAGGGACATAACTAGGTTCAAATTCAAAATTGGTTATTTGTTTTAGTAAAGGGGCTATCAAAATATGTGGTGTTAGGGTGCCCTATGCGATCTCACATTTAGGCCGCTAACCTATAGTCAAAACTGATGAACCTATCTGTTAAGGAGAGGGGTCCAAAAGTCTTCAGCAATTAAACTAACAGTCTCAAGTGACGTCCCTATCGTAGCCAAATTGAAAATTCATAAATGCTTAGTTCAGAGTGATTCTGAACAACATTTCAAACTAAATCAGCGCGATTTAACGCAGTCCTGATCTGTTTGCAATATTTGCCGCGATTTAACGCTGTCGCAAAGTTTTTGCATATCAGAACGGCCCGATTAAGCATTTGTTTAAAATTTTGAGGGAACTAGTTGACAGAAATCGAGTTTGGCGCGAGTTAACACAAGTCCCAAAATATTTTACTGTCAACATGAAAACTGAAAGTATGGTGTTTTAATATTTTACAGCATTCATGGGCAAATTCAAGAGTTTCTAGTGAGAGTTAACTTCAAGCCGAGGCCTTCTTGAACTTACACATAAACTGGAAAATACCCATATTTCATGGTTAACATTAACTCACTAAGCTAATTATGTTCATTGTGCTGAAGTTAATGGGGGGGGGGGGATTTTTTTTGATAAAGAGGTTTGGGTCTCTAAACGTGTGGTTTTACTTTATACTGGTGTTTTTCCAGACCACACACAAATGATGAGTATCAAATTTTGTATGCTAAGCAAATAATCCATGCAAATGAATTAAACAAAATAAATAAAATTAATTTAACGTAATTAAACACAGAAAAATCAATCATTTTGCCAACCTAGATATTTTAACGTTCCCCTTATAGGCCGTCTGGACTGGCAAATTAAAGTGGAGATGTAATATCCGAACAAATATCTTTGCTTATGTGCCCATTCAAGGAATTTAACCAAATTCACCGGGGATCTCATCAATTACTGGTCTCATGTTAGAAATATGCTGAAATCCTTTTTGAAGGAGTCCAGTCGAGACCTCGCGTACCTTATAAACTTGGGGAGAAATTTTCTCCTCCACTACATAAGGACCAGTGTATTTTACTTGCATTTTGGCAGCGAAGTATGAATGTTTGCTGCTTTTAAAATGACTTTTGATCCAAACCCGGTCACCTTTGGCGAATTCCAAGGGTTTGGGTATACGGGCATTGAGCTTAGCGTATTCGTACGCTCTGTCAGATTGTCGTAGCCGACGTACTCGGGCTAAAGTTTTCCGTAGATTACTTGTAAGCGTGGCAGCCCACAAGGGAAGGGGTCGATCCAAGGTTTCAGAGATGGGGGGTTCAGTACCAATGTCTAATTCTCGACCGAAATTTAAGTAAGCCGGAGTGTA
>JAHWFP010092257.1:0-26102 GCA_023313725.1 Lithobius niger | reverse complement strand
GTGCCGGCAAATTTGTGTTTTTTCAGCAGAACCTTTTGGGGTGAAATAAAAAATGTAGGTTACATTTTCATTTAATCCAACCATCTACCCCCCCCCCCCCCTCCTCTCACCCTCAAACCCACCACCAGAACAATGAGGTGAACCAAAAGTCTGCACTTCTAAACTATGTAAGAATCAATTTTAAGTAAGGTTGAACCGACCCAGTGTTGTCAAATCAATTTTTTTTTTGCTGATGTGCAGCTGGTTTCGTGAACAAAAAAACCTACCAATTACCGACTTTTCTCCCAGACCTAGCAGTTAGGATACTGCAGTCAGAAGTTAACAAACTCAATGGAGCTTTCCAAAAAGCAGACGTGACATCACCCCTCTACTGCGACTGACGGATTTCCAAGAGAAAGACATAAGCCGTAACAGTCTGAAGAGGTGGTTAATTTTTGAGTGTGTAGATGTAAGAAACTAAAACTTTTAATATCAATTAATATCAATTGAACTAAAACTTATTTCTGTTCATACTTTTTTCAAAAAGATAATTACAAAAAACAGCCCACTGAAAAATGCATTGTATCGAAGAAAAATAGTTAAGTGATGCAGTATTTAACGCCCTCCTTTGAGCAGGCCCTGCGGAAGTTGAAAAGCAGTAGTACAGCGAACTTGCAAGTCAATCCGCTGCCCCTTTTCTTATCTATAGCCCTCCACCTCTTCCCCCACCAAAAAAAGTATTTTGGAACTAATTAAAATCCAAATCCAATGTTTATTGTACTTCGTTTTCATAGAACTTGAAGTCGCTATTTTCTCGGGTGACGTTGACCAACACTAAAAGATGAGGCAGGACCAGCACATTCGTTTAAAATTTCGTTTAGTTGAAGAAGAAAGCACAATGCCACAAAATGATGGTGGGCAATCAATGTCAAAATTGTTTAAACAAAAAATCATTTCGACACATTTCTATATCGCACCGCCCCCCGCATTTTCGATTCGCTTCGCCTGCAACCGCAGTGAGATTTTCGCTTGGCGCTACGAAAAAGTGGTACGGATCTCTCCTGACCGGCCGGACCAGTTCCGCCTGCCCTGCCTATAAGTTTTTACAGGGAACAATTTTTTTTTTTAAACCAACTGAATGGGCAGTGGTGATGGGAATAAATCGGTCAGTACAGCTATCAGTTTGACGCTGATCAGAGTGAACACAAAAAAAGTCGATAAGTACAACCTTATAACTGCATCAGCGATTGCTTCAAAAGTTGTCATCAGTTATTGCTGGTACACGATCGGCGTTGATGTTTGTTTGTTAAGATGTACATTGATTCGATAAGACTGGCATCAGCTATAGGTTCGGTGTATCTTTTTTGGGCTGATTGGCCTGGTAATGGTTTTGGAAAAACACACGTTCGGTGCACTGTTAATTAGCCGAGCGAGCGGGGTTGACTACTTGACTGAATTTTGAATTTGCTCGTCTGTTTGGGAAACAATAACATTCACAGTTTTATTCTGATATTTCATGACAAGGGAACTTTTGTGCATGAAAGAAACAAGTTCGAAGATGAAATTCCAATCTCGGAGCATGTGATTTTTAGTAGTGGCTGGAAAGGAGTAGTGGTAAGGGAGCCCGATCTGTAAGGGTAGTAGCCCGAGCACTTCGTGAACAACAGAAGCAATTTGCCGTAATACTCCGAGTGAAAGTTCTTTTATGTGAAGAATGCAGAAAATAAAATTGCAATTGGTTTTAGGTGAGGGTTGAGAAAAAATTTGACTGCAACCAATAACCCATAACCGCCTGAAAGAACTTTCAGACCCTTTTTTTAGAGGCCATATGGTACTTGGGTCGGTTCTCGGATTCGAACCGGCATTCTCTTGGTTTGCAGCCGACGACGCTGACCACTGGGCTGTGACTGCCCGCTTTGCTCGGGGTCCCCGGGGACCCCTCACAAAGCTCGCGCCGTGACTTGGTTTTTCGCTGTTATACGTCGAAGGCGTGCGTTCGTATCTAGGCGGTAATGGGTTAAACTATTACTGCTAATTTCACATATTTGGAACAACATGGTCGCTTCTCCAATTCAAGAGTTGTGGCAAAGCTATCCATGTGGGCTTTGTTAGCAGAGCACTGGGTAGAAATAATGTAAATGGAGTACGGGGCAGAACTATTAGGTGAATGTAATTACGAAAGATATTCTGAATTAAATGTACCGGCACATGGGAAAACATTTACTGTCTCATCTATCACTCGACCGAGTAACTGCAGTGGTCTTGAGAACTCAATTATGTCCCTAGTACGTAATACAATCATGTTCAAGCTCTAGTAGTATGCTGTATACCCACAATTCGTCGTTGATGTCAGTTAACCCGATGTCGGCTGAGTGTGTGTATACTATTTGAAAGGACACGCACAACTTTTTGTTGAAAAACATTACTTTTCTCAGTAATACATTGAAGGAGATGGAAAGCCATGTATAACATTTAATATTTTGTTTTTGTTTTTAAGAAATTGGGTATTGGGAAGAAAAGCAGCGGGAGCACAATCGGCAGTCTGAGCTTCTTGAGTTAGAGGTGCATCGTGCTGAGGCTGCTGAACGGGAGGTGGATGATGAAGTATCGAGATTGGATCAGCTACACCTGGATGACGATCTAGAATTAGGTCATCAACAAGAAAGAACGCTGCAATCAGAACTCACGTTGCTCCGATCAAAGCTGTCTAACTGTGAAACGGAGTTACTCCAGTGCAAGAACAAAATCAGGTAAAAATAATTAGAATCCTTTGTTTAAAAAAAATACAGGATTTTTCAAAATAAAACCAACATGCTTTCATGGTAGACTAGGAGACTTGAATTTTCGGTTAAAATTGTTCTTTGAAGAACCCGTTCACCTTCATCAGAAGCACCTCCTCACACGAAACGATGTCAGTCATTACATCGTTGGCTCACAAGTTTTTGAAAAACTTGTGGTCCAACAATGTAACGACGGACTCTTAGGTGTGAGGAGGTGCTTCTGATGAAGGTGAATGGGTGTTTCAAAGAACAATTATCAGTGAAAATTCAAATTGAGCATTTGTTGGTAAAATTGGTGGTAAGTGTGTAGTTTGAGGTAAGATGTCTTGACAATTACTACTGTAAACGGTTTTTGCCGATTTTTCGTAGATGGAGGTAAACAAAAACCAAAATGTTTGCTTCCTTTCCCCCGCTTCATTCGCGGCATAAATATTTTTTTTGCTATGTATCTGACCCGGCTATATAAATAAAGGCAGCGGTGGCAGTCTGCGGCATGCCAGGTACTACAATTGAACGATGTCACTTCAAACTACAATATTTCCTTCGGACTCTTGGGTAAGATTTTTGTCTGTTGAAATATTTCCTCCACTGAATAACACCATTTAAAATAAACTTTGAGCGTAACACACAGTATTAAAAAGCCAACTTTAAATAAGACCCCCTACATTCATTTCATACAGGCTAAACATTGGTTCCAATTAAAGGCCTGCTTCAACCCCCTGGCAGAAACGGGGCATTACAGCAGTGTCATGCCATTGTCCAGGGCGTAGCAAAGGTAAAACGTTGGAGGGTTGGTGGGGGGGGGGGGGGGGGATTCGTGAGATGTGCTGACTTTTTCATTAGATAGGTAGGGGCTCTGGTGGAGCGCTTTTAACTCCCCCAGCAAGGTCCGGAGTGAGGCTCTGTAAACTTGAGATTTGTCGTCATTCCATTAATCGTTTTGGGTCATTTTATGTAAGATTCTAGCACAATCAAAAACGTTTCAATTAAGTTGATTCAATATGAAGTTGTTTTAGGATGCCTCGACCATTAAGAGTAAACAATCATAGGAAAATTAATCACGTTTGTAACATCAATTTACCAGTGTTTGACTGAATCTCACAAAATCATGTCACATAGAAAAGTAAATCATCAATATAATGATAGCAAGCATCTTAAATTCAGTTATTAAAGAAGCTGCCGGTGAAATGAATAATACTTACTCGATCGATCTTTTACAATAAACAGATGCATGTTGTAGAAAGACTTTAAAATCTATCAAATAATTCCTAGTCATTTGATAGAGTTTACAATTGTTTAAGAAGCACTCGGAAACAGTACATAACGCAAGTCATACGCACACTGTAGCAAGTAAAAATCAACGTTTTGATATATTTGAACTAAATCGGCACACTTTTTTTTTATCAGAAAAGTCATATGAATGTTTTGCGTGGAGTCAACCTATCCACTTCAAATTTATAACTTATGTTGTTTATAATTGTATTGCTGAATACAACAGCCCTTCTATGTGCAAGAGAGTGTACGAGCGTAGTAGCGTACATACTTAAACACAAATGGGTTTGCGTGGCGGATAAAGTAGGATAATTCAAACAATTACCACAGTTGTGAGAATGGCAAGCTGCCCCCAGCTCGCCATTTCTCACCCAGCTAGCCTTTCCCAACGCTTTCGCGCTCGCGTGCCACCTGGCGGCACAAGTCAGTCTCTCGAGGTCAGAGTGATGCTCAAGATGGCCGAGTTAAGATGTATCCAGTCGAGCTTCAGCAGTAAAAGTCATGATTAGAATCGAACCCTGGACTCGTGCTTTGCTCGGGGAAGGTCGAAGGGAAGAAGTCACCCGACCCTTGCAAAGAGTTGGCGCCCAAACAGAGGATGGAAGATGGAAATGGTAAAGGCATCAGCGTTTGACATCGGCAACGGGCGAGCGGTGTAGAGGGAAGCCAGGTGGCCGGCTCAAAGACAATGATTTGTGTGAAGGTTGGTCGTAGTGTTTTGGCGGGCCCCAACTTAGCTGGTAGGGGAAGAACGAAGAATGAACGTCAAAATTATTGAACATTTGGGGAAAAATCGTTATCGAAATTGTTTTTTATTTGCATTTGGATTGAATTATTCGGCGATCTTTGGAAGAGGAGCGGTAAGAACGATGGTGAACTGTGCTGTGCGATGTTTTCAGAAGCTGTAGAAGTTAGGGATTTCCCACGCAAAATCAGTCGTCATGTGGAATCATAATCTATGAACTCTAAAGTCGACATCCGCAGGCTTGACAATTGACTTTTACGCAGAATTTAAATGAAATCCGTGCTTTTGTGCATCGTACCGTTATTTTTCGATGCGACATCCCGCCATAAGCAACAACGCCACCAAGTGTCGAAATCTCGTAGCATAAGCATTACGATGACGTTGCCTCCGTTATCTAACGCGTGTCCACCCCGTAGCTCTTTGTTCTCTGAAAATCATTGGAAAGCGACGCCATTTGGGTTTTTTGATGATATGCGATCGTTCTTTAGTCTCCACAAGGCATGAATTCAAGTTTTAACGTTGTTAGCACCCCCAAATCGACTAGTTACTGTGTTACAATTGATGGTGAGGTGGTGGAACGTTTAGAAATTCCCGCTAATCGTTCGCAAACGCATTTGGTTGACGTCCTGTATTCCCAAGTAAACAGCGATCCCCAAAACCAAGAACAGTCGCTCTTACCGCCGCTAGATGGCAGCGCCAGTCGAGCGATCGCATCCGAAAAGTCGATCGATATTCCAGAGGCACGCAACGCAGGTAGAGATTTGTATGCATTTCCTGAAGAGATCAAAGAGTTGAAACGTGAAAAATATGATTGCCTTTTGGAATTGCGTGACTTTAAAGACAAATATGAGCAGTTGTCAGCAGAAATGGAGCGCATGAGACTGGCAGTTAGTAAGGGTAGTGGCGATTGTAAAGCTAACAGTAGCGAACTTTTTAGAGCACCCCAGAACCAGCAAACTTCGTTAGCACCACCTAGTTACGCAAGTGTCGAATTTTTACCGAATTTGGAAGAAGTGAATACAAGTCAAGCCTCGGGTGCAATTTTTAAAGGCTCCTCCCTAGATTTTAGCCAAAGCAAAGATGTTACAGCACAGTCTCCTGTAAAATTTAGTGTTGTTGAAACCAATGTACAACCACAATGGCTACACAACCTTGCTAATGTTATTGCTCACAAGTCATTTAAGCCACAGATACTGAATGACAGTTCTAACTTATCGGAGTGGATTGCTGACACCACAATGCAATTAACTGGTAGTTCATTGTCACCTAAATATTTGCACAGTACCATGTCATGTTGCATGCAGGGACAATATATGCAGTGGTGGGGTTCTCTGAAAGTCAAACCGCAAGACTGGGAAGGCATAAAGACTGCACTGCAGAAGAGATTCCAGAGAAAATCCAGAGAGATTCGCGAGAATTTACAGCATGAAACAGCAGCATCAAGAAGCTCCAGCGCAATTCGTTTACAGAATGTTGCACCAGATCAACAAACTATCATTCAGTTTGCAGCCAAAAGAAGTAGCTGACTTGAAAATAGGACAGATGCATGAGAGTTTAAGGGTGCACCTCGCAATCTTAAGACTAAAGTCCACAGACGAGTTACTAGAAGTGTTGGATGACCTGCCTAACTACATACGGTTTCCCGAAAAGCTTTCTGATCAGTACAGGGACAACAGGAGAGTGGGAACAACGACACGCATGCCGTCCTCAATCACTTCGCAGCTGAACTCGCAACATACCAACCAACAGCAGCAGAAACTCGTCGCAGCCGCAACGGTTGAACGTCGTCAGGCCGCACCGCCGCGCGCAGTCGCACCAGTACCTCCGCCTCCGCAATTCGACGCGAGTAGCCGCCAGCCGCAACCTGTCGCTGCACCGCCCGAACGAACTAGTCTAAACCCAAGCTCGCCAGCCTTTTCTCCAGCGTCAGCCGCATTTTCAGACGCCCAAGACCATTCTTCAGAAAACGAAGCAACGCAAGCTCAGTCAGCCGTTCCGAGCGATAACAATAGACCGACCAGTCCGCGACTTTGGCACAGACGGGCCACCTGCTACAATTGTGACGAAATTGGACATATCGCCAGATTCTGCACTATGCCGAAGAGACCAAGAAGGCCACCACGACAGGAACAAGCGCAGCAAACCCTTCACCTGGGTCCTCCAGAAAACATGCCATCGATACATGTCGTCGCCTTCGGCCATGGTTTCTTCGCGGGCCTAGACTCTGGATCGTCTGCCAGCCACATCCGGACAGATTGGTTGATGGGAATCCTTCCTGACGCAGCAAGAAGAATTCGAGCCTACGAGGGACCAACGCCAAGTCTCGCAAACGGCCAAGCCGGCAGTCAACCCTCGGGGATAATCACGATTCCCATAGTCACGTACGGACGTCACATCAACATGGATTTCACCGTGATGGATGATTTGGCAATAAACTGCATCTTGGGAAACGACTATGCCAGGAAAGTCAAGCTGCATATCGACTATGCGAACCTGATCGGCAATTTCGACGGAGATGTCAGGCATTCGTTCCCGCTATCAGCACATGCAGCGAATCCCGGAACACCAATTCAACACCCCCCTGGTTCATTCAGACTGAAGATGGTCAACGCAAGTTGAGCAACCTTACCGAAGGAGAGTTTGCGTTTCTTGACTGGTTGATTGAACAAAACAAAGATATCTTTCCAGGAAAGCCAGGGAGGTTGAAAGATCACGAGTACTCGATCAAGCTTCAAGACAACGCTAAGCCGCTTTCACAAAGGGTGTACTCGACATCGCCTGCACTGAAAAAGGAGATTGACAAAATGGTGGACGAATTACTTGCATCGGATCGCATCGAGCCATCGGACAGTGAGTGGGGCTCGCCCTTCTTTCTCAAGAGGAAGAAGAATGGAGGAGGCTTCCGTCCTATATTGGATTACAGATATTTGAACTCGTGGGTTAAAACAGACAACTACCCTATGCCAAGAACCGATGAGGTATTTCACTTTCTCGCCGGGGCAAAATACATTTCGCTTTTGGACGGCGAGCAAGGATTCCATCAAATCCCGTTAGATCCAGCGAGCAAGGACTGCACAACCTTCGTTTGTCACAGAGGGGCGTTCCGTTTCAAAGTTTTACCCTTCGGGCTCAAGACAGCAAGCCAGGCCTTTCAGAAAACCATGACAGTAATCCTAGGGGACCTCATCGGCAAGATCTGCATACTCTATATTGATGATGTCATCGTCGCAACTAGGACATGGAAGGAGCACTGTTGGGCCCTAAAGGAGATATTCAAGCGGTTACGGGCAGCTGGCTTCACGTTGAAGAGAAAGAAATGCTTTTTCGGCGTACCAGAACTGAAGATTCTCGGCATTCGCGTGACAGCCAATGGAATTGAATTATCATCGGAGCACATGTCTGCCATTAGGAACTATCCCAGACCGACGACAAAGAAGAAGCTGGAAGCCTTCTTGTGTCTCTGTGGATACTTTAGGAAGTTCATAGCCCACTTCTCGTCAATTGCAGCGCCGCTACACCAGCTGACAAGAAAAGACCAAACGTTCCAGTGGCAAGAAGTTCATCAAGCAGCGTTCGACGGACTCAAGAACAGACGTCTCACAGCAGGCATCCTGGCGTTACCAGACTTCACGAAGCCCTTTGTAGTAGAATCGGATGCATCCACGGAAGGTCTTGGGGCCATGCTCACGCAGAACATTGATGGGGAAGTACGAGTAGTGGAGTTTTTCAGCTGAATGTTGAAAGAGAGAGAAAAGAAATACCTCGTGTTTGAACTAGAGGCTTTAGCTGCAATCAAGGCAATTGAGCACTGGGAAACGTATCTTGCAGGAGAGAAGTTCCTTCTAGTCACAGACAACTCTGCTTTAAAGTGGATCCTCTCGAAAAAGACCTCATCCGCAAGAACAGCGAGATGGGCCATCCGCCTACAGACATTTGACTTTGCAGTTATCCACCGTCCTGGAAAACAAAACGTAGTCGCGGATGCGCTCTCTCGCAACCCTGCACCCAACGACTCAGACGACGAGGAGGAAAAGCCTACGGATGCAGAAGTCAAACCTCAAGAAGAGCTATCAACGCAAATCATCGAAGCCGTACAGCAGCAAGCCCTCGCCGGATGTACTCTCTTGTACATTCGGGAACTGCCAGAGGTTGACATTCGTGACAAGCTACAAGTCAAAGCCATCCAAGAGACGGATCCCATGGCACAGAGAATTTCGAGAGCCCTAACAAGACCGGAAATTGCTGGCAAGGAGGAAACCTTCAATTATGTCACCAAGGTTCGACGCTCGTACACTTTCGACACAGACGGAGTCCTGTATTACGTTGACCCCCTAGCACCAGACAGAGGACATCCGGACAAGGCGTGGAGAATATACGTACCAAAGAGTCTGCGTCACACCTTCCTTAAAGACTGCCATGATCATCGTCAAGCCGGTCATCTTGGTGTCACGAAAACCATGCAGAGATTAAGATCAGTGGCACATTGGCAACACATGTTCAGCGACTGCAAAGCCTACGTTCGTTCTTGTCATGTATGCCAACTCGCCAAGACTTCTCAGCAGCAACGCATTGGAAGCATGCAACCGGTGATTCCAGGCTATCCGTTTCACATGTTAGGCATTGATTTCGTCGGCCCTCTGCCAGAATCAACTCACCATCATAGGCAGATCATGACCATCATGGACTACTTTACGAAACATGTTTGGCTGATCCCAACCAAGACCGCAACAGCGAAAACGGCCGCGAGAAAGTTCAAAGAGGTCATCTTGGACGTACATGGGCCACCGAGGATCCTAGTATCTGACAACGGAGCAGCCTTCATTTCGAAAGTCTTAACGAACCTCTTGGAGACGACGGGGGTAAAGCACCACCGCACGACAGCTTACCACCCGCAGTCAAACGCTACAGATCGCGCGCACCGCACCATGAAAGGATGCATCAGAGCTTTCCTGCAGGAGCACGACACTACGTGGGACCCTCTGCTACCAACGTTGCAGTATGCGATCAACACATCCCCTCACGTCAGCACAGGCGAAACTCCCTACTATCTAATGCATCTGAGAGATCCACTTGAAGATAATCTGTCTGCCAGACACGACGCCACCGAGAACTCCTCAAGAGCATGCAGAAGCAATGAGAGCGGAAGTCGAGAAAGCATACGACCTCGTCACTGCTCACCTCACCGAGGCTGCACGATCGACCAAGACTTTGTATGACCAGCGTCATCGCCAACAACAGTTCAAGCCAGGAGATCTCGTCAAGACTAGAAATCATGTTCTGTCAAGGGAAGGGAATTGCCAGAAAGCTTGAACCCGTTTTCAAGGGGCCTTATCGTGTCCTCGCCAAGCGTAGCCCAGTCACCTACAGAATCGTCTCAATCACGGACGCAAGGGATGAAAAGACCATCAATGCGCGTGAAATGGAACCATACTGGGACCCGGCCTCAATGAAGAACAGGGAACCACCACCGCCGACTGACACCGGAGGGGGCGGTCAGGAGAACGATGAAGGAGGAGACGACGACCCACCGCTCTTCCGGAAAACCAGTCGGATCTTGAACTGTCTGACGACGAAAGAAACGCATCCAGCTCATCCGGTTCCGAGGACGAATACGACCCCATTTGGGAGCTGGACGACGACTCGGCGGGCTCAGACTCAGCAGACGGTGAAGACCACCCGACGACTCGCACCAGAGGCGGACGGCAGACAAGACCACCGTCTCATCTCCAGCACTATGTACTCCTGTTCAACGAACTGCCATTCTCAGGACTCGAGGAGGACTGGAAGGGCAGCGTAGAGAGCCAGTAATGGATAACATTTGCTTCACCAGGATTGCGGCTGGAAGAGGGGAGAAAGGCTGATGAAGACGCCAACGTTTGTGGAGAGAGGGGAGCAAGAGTAATGACCGCAGTTTGAACGCAGGTGGACCGAGCACAACTTAACGCAGGAGGAGAAAAACTTGGGTAACTTTCAAAACGACCACGACATGGGAGGCAAAGGTATTAAAATTTCAAGACATGTTGTAACGAGCAGCCCAACCTTCCGAAAGTCACGACTCCGAATGCGGTGACATCTCACCACCAGCGGACATGGCGGCTTGGCGACTACGCAGGTTCTGGAAACATTTCAACGGCAGACTCGTCGACCCGGATTCCCAACTCAAGCACCCAGCATCCTCGCAGCCCACCGCGGAAGCAAGATTGTGCAGTGATATCACAGTGGTAAGAAGGACTAAGCTGCACCTTCGGGGCGCACACGCAAAACGTGAGAAGGACTAAGCCGCACCTTAGGGGCGCATCCCACTCTTCTGTGCCAATGCGAACTAAGTCGTAGCTTCGGGACGCAAAATCCCACCCCCCTTGTGCCAATGTGAACTAAGCCGTACCTTCGGGACGCACTTTTGCCATCAAAAACTAAGTCGTACCTTCGGGACGCAAAACCCCACTAAGTGTGTGTAGTGCTTCAACGCCGATCTGGCAAGAAGGGCAGCGAAGAAGAGCGCATTGCATGCATTTAGGTTGTGTAAGTAGCAGGCGCAAATGTAGGGAAGCGCGCGAGCTTTAGTGTTTAAGCTATAAGAAACCTTGTACCATTCGATTTTGGAAACTCATGTACCTGTCGATTTTAAAGATTTGTAGATTTTAGTACCGTAAGATTTGTAACGAGTGTCTTCCTTGAGG
Source organism: Lithobius niger (assembly GCA_023313725.1). Taxonomy (NCBI): domain Eukaryota; kingdom Metazoa; phylum Arthropoda; class Chilopoda; order Lithobiomorpha; family Lithobiidae; genus Lithobius; species Lithobius niger. The sequence continues at coordinate 14,646 of JAHWFP010092257.1, read as the reverse complement.
CGACGAGCGCAACCTTTGTGGAGAGAGGGGAGCGTGTGAGAATGGCAAGCTGCCCCCAGCTTGCCTTTTCCCACCCAGCTGGCCTTTCCCAACGCTTTCGCGCTCGCGCGCCACCTGGCGGCACAAGTCAGTCTCTCGAGGTCAGAGTGACGTTCAAGATGGCCGAGTTAAGATGTATCCAGTCGAGCTTCAGCAGTAAAAGTCATGATTAGAATCGAACCCTGGACTCGTGCTTTGCTGGGGGAAGGTCGAAGGGAAGAAGTCACCCGACCCTTGCACAGTTTCAATTAAACTGTAAAATTCTTTATATTTCCAGACACAGGTAATATTTAAACATAATAAAAATTCATGAAATTAGGGTACCTGAATGGTGGTTGTTGTACTTGTTTATCAAAACGAGATCGGTGATTTGGTGTCAATTTTCCCTGCGTAAATGCCACTTTAGATAAATGGCCATTGCTCCAAGTGGAAGTTAACCATTTCTATTACTCTTGGCAAGAAGAATACATCCCATATTTCCTGTAAGCCTAGTACAATTGGCAGTCTGAGCTTGTTAAGTTAGCGGTACATCTTGCTGAGTCTGCTGGACGGGAGGTGGATGATGAAGTATCGATATTGGATCAGCTACACCTGGATGACGAACTAGAATTGAAGCAGGCCTTTAATTGGGATAGGCGTTTAGGTAACTTACAGGTAGGTCACAGGACAAGTTTTAAGTTGGGAGTTATGAATCACAAACGCCATAACGTCAGTCTAAACACTAAATTTGAAGTAGAAGGGTTACTTATACGCAAAACATGTATACAACTGTTAAGGTAGAAGAATTTGAGCTGAAGAGTTTTGATTACCGATTCATTTCACTTGGCCAACGGTTTATCCGTTATAAGCCAAAAATAATTTTTTTTAATCTACTTTAAGACTGGGCGTACACGTCATTTTGGTAATAGTATGTAAAACATCTCTTACTGCGCTTTCTAAATGACTGCCCAAGATAATTTGGTAAAGGAATGGTCCAGCAACATGAATCTACAATGAAATAGCTCTGCACCTAAACACTTTTAGGGGTGTATAGGCTGGATACTGGACTATGATGCCTGCTATTTATTTGTAATAGCATTATCTAATAATAATCTGAATTTAATAATGGAAATTGTATTAATGACAAAAATACAAGTGTGGTTTCATACTTTGAAATTCCGTAGCGGTTTTTATTCTGAAAGCTCATATCGAAAAAATGTCAGTCCTGAATTTAACGCACAATTTCATAATACAGGAATCTCACCAGATTCTTGCGAATTTTCAACAGATAGTATTCGTCCGTCTTCGTCAGGCACTAAGAGAATTTGTAGCGGTTGTAACTACATCGTTTTGGAGATCATGATTCGAAACCGGCGCTCGGCGTGGCCCACTGCGTGCGTCAGGCCTACTGGATGCTTCTGGCTCGCTGGATGCGATGGGCCTACTACATGCAGCAGGTCCTCTCTCCCATCGGCTTGAGAGTCTCGCTGAAAAATCTTTTCTTAGTAGAAAGATTGTTTGAGTTTGAAATTACATCGTGTTGTTGGTTGTTCTCGTTGCTTTTCTCGTTCTCTCGTTGCTCTTCTTGTTCTTCGTTGATCTTCTCGTTGCTCTCGTTGTTCACGGTGTAATTTCAAACTCAAACAACCCCGCAGTAGAAGCCTGATGAAGACAAGCGAGTTGTATTGATGAATGCTTGTCGAAAATTCGCCGAAACAACATTTCCCCACCGACATTTTGAAATAGCGTTACCATTCCTGTGCTAATTGTATTAATGCAATATGAAACTAATTTGCATACTCATGAAAGATACTGTGACGACGGCATAGAAATGATCCAATGGACTGCAGTGAATTTAATGACACACTGGGAGCTGTAAGGAATTACGCTGCTGCAGCCTGGTTGTCAAGAGGTTAATACTTAGTACTTAAGATCTTTGTTAAAAATTAAGAGCTGAGAGGGATATGGAGATGTCACTTGTCTAAAGTTGCTGTATTCTAATATGTAGGTTCAGGGCCGGATTTAAGCTCTTGTAGCCTGTAGGTCCAACCATAATACCGCTCTTCGATGCCCCCAAATCTTCCCAAAACTTAAATTAAGAAATATTAGGTATTTGCTTACTAGGGCCACGTGCGTGTCTTCCATCGTTTCCCTTGTTTTTGGTAATGAGCGCCGATTAGTTTCACTTGCTAATGGCTACTCGTTTTATTTCGCTACTACCATCAACGCATGACAATCAACCTAACACCAAGTGGCCATGCAATGAAAAGTTCGTAAATAATGTAACTACGTTTTAAAGAAAAAGTCAGTAGGCCCTACTCGCATACAGCACTGATCCTGAACTCAATCAGTACTGATACGACATTGAGATGATGAAGAAAAAATGTTGAATTGTGATTCCCCGAACAATTCGCAGATATTTGAAAAAAAGTTAGCATCCGTCAACCTCAAAATCTATCTACATGGTACTGTACCGTTACTGTTGTAAAAAGCATCATTGATATGTATTTCATACGATAGCAACAACTTATTTATATCGTCAACTTGGAAGGGATGACGTATTTCGTAACATTTTGAGTCTGATCTGCAGTTTAGTTTAATTCTAACAATGGATGGCGCCAGCGTTTAGTTAAGAAATTTTAATGAAAAGCGGAGCGCCCACAAAACTCTCACCAGCTTTTCTCACGTACAATGTGTTTAAGCAGTAATGCCGCCCCTCAAAAAGTGCTGCTATAGGCCCGGGCCTCTCGGGTCTACTTATACGTCCGGCGCTGTGTAGGTTTGGCGAGTTTCCCTCCACCTTCCCCCCTCCCCCCTTCTACCCTTTTGAAAGATGTGAAACACTACACCGTAGTTTTTAAAAATTCAACACTACTGTCTTGTCTTGGCTGTGTGTTCATTTTATCATGTCAAGATCTCTTGTTTTACTGTACTCCTTCATTGTTTTCTAGACTTCTAATGGACGAAGTTGGTGATGAAAGGCGGCAGCTAACAAGTGCAGAAGAGGATCGCCGTGATAGAGAGCGCAATTTGCTCAACGAAGTGGAAGACCTGCAGCACCAGATTAAGGACAAGATGGACGACTATGATGCCAAAGTAAGCGTGAGTATTTGGGTTTTTGCTTGCTACATATATGATGAAATTGTCCGTGTGTTAACGGCTGGCCCTCACTGCGTCACCGGCACCGATATTACTGTTGATTAACTTGATTTTGTTTACATACACAATTTAAAGTCTTAATTCAAGTTTAGAACTGTTTTCTTCCATAGCCGACGAGCAAATCATTCACTTACTACAGATGGGCTTAAGCTAAAGCTAGAAATATTCTGCCGAGATTTAAATTCAGTCCACTGCCACTGGCGAGAAGGAGAGAGAGAGAGCCCTTTAAAATTCAACTACGGTCCAAAATGTGTACCATGAAAAATAAACTGGGAACCTGTGTACAAACGTAAAGGTATTCTTATTGCAGCTAAACAATAAATAAAATTATTAACACTGCCTGAATCGAGTGAGATTCACTTTTATTGTTTTATTTTAGTAGTCGGATGATAGCATTGTTACATTGAAACAATTTATCCTTTACTTCTTATGCTAGCCCACACAGAGCGCAACCTTACCAGTTAAGTTTACCAGTTAACAATCCTGTTATGCCCAAATAAGATTTTTAAAGTATTGCCAAGAACAGGGGCTTCACTTATAATTTAAATGATAGTCACTGAATTTTTTTAGAATAATTTTCCCAAAAATTATATATTAAAAATAATTTTCGAATTTGTAGCTGGTTTTTAAAAGATAACTTTTTAAACTCTCACAGTATGTAAAGCGTATAAAATAAATTAACTTACAATTTCAGTGTTCATTGTGTGTTAAAATTTGGTACATTTTAAAGTTTTGTAATTAAATAGTAAACTCCACGGCCCATAGTATCGTTGGCCACTAACGGAGGGGTGGCGTCGCTTTTCCAAACATGATGACGGGAGAACTCGAAGGTGAGACTTAGCTAAGGAAATATACAGGCATCTTCACGGACGTGCACAGGCCCCCCGAAAGGACGGGAGCAAGTGCTTTTTTCTGGTGACTTTTTTTTTTGTTATTTTCACCCATTTTACCCTTCCTTTTGGGGGATTTTAACCTTTTCTGTACCTCTTTGCACCACTTTTTTAGCCTAGCCTTGCGCAATAAACCTAGAAAGTTCTGGAACTTTCATCGGAAGTGTGCTCTGCTCGTGCACAACTGACCTATTTCCCATGAGCACTCTTTTCCAATGGGGACCTGATAAGCGACCGCTATGTTGGATTTCTGAATGCTATACTTTGGTGTTACATGAATGTTTTATCAAACTAGGACTTGAAATTAGCCCCCACACAAATAACTTTCATTCTGTCAGATCAGAATTTATTTCTTGATGCTTACCTATTCATCAAGAAATAAAATACTTATTTTCACTTGAATCCTCTATTTAGCTATTTCGACAAAAAATGCCCGATTACTGTCCAATTGACTTCTGGTGCTTTCTTATGGGCCAACGCAGGTCCTCGTGGCCATTGTATCACGCTTTCGTTTGGCAGACACCATACTAAACATGCCTACACTGCTCGAATTTTTAAAAATTTGATTTGATTTGTGCGCTTTTTAATCTCTTGAATTTTGGAAAAGAAATCACTTACGGGAATTGCAGTCACCGTTTAACACCGTCTAACACCGTCTGCTGTAAATGCCGAAAGTGTAACTTTGAAATGGTGACGTATGCTGTGTGTGTCACACTCTGATGGAAATGGCGAGATTTCTTCATTCGTGGTGTGATGAGTCTCAGCTGACCCTGTTCCTGTTGGTAAGTAGTGTGCAAAAAGTGACCAAGGCTGTGTTACAATGCTGCTCTGTGCATGGTATCGGTGGCTGGAAGTTGTGATTGACAGGTGGTGATATGTAGATCAGTAGGGCGCACACCAGTACGAATTTTTGGACTGACAACCATGGAACGACCGTAGTGAATACACATTTTCGGAAACACTTTTTGTGAAGACGGTAGACGGAGTTATTTCCACCAAAAATTCAAGAGGACTGAATGATAGTTCTTCATTTGTGATAAGATGTATTTTTTTTTAAACTGAAGATGCTGAACTTGTACCACTGTAGTCACCAGGTGCCAATCTTTCAATTACATCAACATTTCGTTTAACATATCACATATTCGAGTTCTCCCGCTGGTTCAAAGTAGGCCTTTTCTTAGTTTCGTTGGTTGGCTTAGGCTCATTGTAAGTGCTGCTATCTATCAGTGGAAATTGGAATTCCCCCTTCTCCAGAATTCCAATTTAACCGATAGATGGCAGCCCCTACAATGAGCCTAAGCCTACCAACGAAACTAAAAAACACTTGTGAAGCAGCGGGAAAATTCAAAATATGTGACCTCTAAATGAAATATTGATGTCGTCCAGCAGGACTACAATTTGCTAGGCGGAGTTGCCGTAGTGAGGGGGCGCTGTCGTCCGAAGCTCAGGCGAGCGCGATATATGGTCCACTCCAGAGTTTATGTGTATTCACTATTCATTCACGTAACTCAGTTGTTGCATGCTCAATAAAGACAATGCTGGAGTGTCTTGTTTTGGTAAAAGAGCTGGACAAACGAATTGCAGGAGGGAATCCCCCTCCCCCCATTCCAAAAGGCAACTTCATCCGGAAAAAGGTGGTAGCCAATGACCACCGAAATTCACAAGTTTCTGCTTTAAACTCGTTGTTTTAGGTTGTGCGTGAACTCTAGTGAGCAGGCCTTCCACTTGTCGTACTTTTCCTACTTTTGTCCTACTTTTTAAAAAATGTCCTACTTTTCCTACCTTAAAAAATTTTAAATTTATCGTACGTTGAAGTTTGTAAAGTTCGGTACAGACACAGACCAAAATACAATCCGAACTAACAAATCTAAACCAATCAGATCGTTGCAATAGAATTATTACAGTACTCAAGGTTTCTACTACTTTGTCGATAATGCAGTTTCCGATATCTTGTGAATTATTCAGTAATTTTGTGACGGCGCTCTTCCAGAACTAATTAAGTTACTTTGGTGCACGTACTTGATAGACACACTAAATGATCCTTTATCATAATTTCTAAGGCAATTTATGAAACCAAAAGTTCTGGAGAATGTTACGGGCAGTGATCTCCCGGCACTAAATGCAACGGAAGAAAAGAATCTCTTACCAAACGAAAACTGTAAATTGGTTTGAATGCATGCAACTTCTTTACGGCAGCTTACAAGAAAATGGCAAAACATTGCCTTTAAATAATCCAGGTTTAAAAAACCTTCAGTGCCTTTAGTGGAAAAAATCTCGACAACAAGCACTTGAGCAGCTGCTTCAGGTTTCATACCGACCTGGAAAGTCAGGGATAGTCAGAGGTATTCATTTTCATTTATGACTATGAACCCTGTGCTTAAGTTACAATGCTGGGGCATCCTTTGCTGCCACTTGAAACAAACATGTAATAGCTTAATGGAGATGATACCCTGTTGATTCTGATGTTTCTGCTAACTTGAAAAAGGTAAAAGAAAAATAGCACACTTGAATTCCAAAGAATCGACTCTTACTGGGAGGTGGAATTTCAACTAACATGGGACGAATCAATAACTAACCTCACTTAGCAAACTTTGTAAAAGGCGGCCGCATTTAGCTCATGGAAACGTTGATGTTTAATGACAAGGCGGCCACATTCAGCTCGTGGAAGCGTTGATGTTTAATGACAAAGCGGCCGCATTCAGCTCATGGAAACATTGATGTTTAGTGAGGATTCTCTGTCAACAATGCGCCGATGACATTAAGATGTCTTTCATTACACAAAAGAACCCTCATCAGATTGAGAACTGTACAAGACTATGTTTTAAAGAAAGATAAGGCTGAAAACGTTCAGTGCACCAAAGAAACTATAGCTGAGACAAGCACCACATGGTAACTTATTCCTATTATTGTTGCTCCTATTGTCCTACTTTTTTTCTAGAAAAGTCCTACTTTTTTTCGAAAGTTCAGTGGAAGGCATGAGTGAGTATGAACGCTTGTAAATATATTTCACATCTTTTTTCCCCAAAAACTGCGTAGTTGGTGCCACCCAAGTCAACATAGGTTTAAGTTCCGATTTGAGTTATTCATTAAAAAAAATAAACAATTTTGTATATACTACAGTCTATATATATTACGTTTGTATATTTACAGTTGTAAAAAATATTGGTTTCAGTAAAAGTGATGCCGGTGCTACTTTTTTTTTTTAATTTGGAGCACAAAACTGCAATTTGGCTTCAGACACCAGAGCCCTGACTCTCACTTTGTGCACATGACACATTTTATTATCCAAATAACAATTTCATTTACTTAATTATTTTTCGCCAGAATGTTTCTTGCCAGACGTTGGGAGAGGAAGTTCAAGAACTAGAAGGACTCATTAGCACCAAGAAGCTGCAAGTGGACGATTTGGTGCGGGAAATGAAAGCAGTCAACCTTGAGTCGCTGTCTATTGTTCCTGGAGATGATGCCAAGCATTTGGACGGTAAGTTGCTGGTTATCAGTTTGATATCAAAAAGATAACTTCATTTTCACTTTCCACCAAAAATTCTTACATTTAATTTGTGCTTATGTTTTGTTTAAAATAATGTCCATGTCCAAACTCCAAACTTTAAATGCAATCTCTGGCTCTTCAACAGGCGACTCGTCTGCTGCACGCATGACGGGCCCGGTTTTCCTCACTTTTCTTTTTGGATGTAGCGAGAGTAGCATATGTGTTTTGTAGCGGCGGACGCTACGACAGCTGAGGTGCTTGTAGTGCCCCCGACATCATTGGTTGACGAGTACTTCTTAGCATCAGGTTTTGTGGTTATTACGACTTTTTACGACAATAAACACAGCATGGGCTTCAGTCCCGGCTTGGGGGATGGAGCTTTGGTGTCCTATTCTAGGCCTAACCTTAATGCTACTGGTAATTACACTGCCACCAACGGTGGATTATTTAACTGTTTAAACGAAATATAAAAGTTAAAAGGGCTACATAATAGTTTACACTTAAAAACAATTAATCTACTAGAGAACGAACCTGAGGTTTAAAAAATCTTAGTTTTTATTTTAAAACATCAGAATAATAAAAAAAAAATAAGACTTTTACATTTAGTTCACTAGTTTTAGCTTTTGACAAGTTTGGCAAAAACAATTTTTCAAGAATTTACATTTGAAATTCATTTTGACACAAGAACAACGAAGTTGATTCTTAAACACTTAATTTAGAATAGAAAAAGCACTTTTATCTTGGGTTCCAATCCTGGAATACCCAGCAAGCTGAACCGCGTCCGCTAAGTTGCAACTATATTTGGCAACTGTAGTTTTCAAGTCGTCCCACAGTTATTTTTTCCCGGAATCCACGAGGATCAAACCGCCCCTTTGTTTACATTATAGTAATGAACAAAGAATGAAACTGGCTTTTTAGGAAGAGACGCCTACTATAACATTATGGTGGTAAAGACCAGCAATGCTGACCAACCATAAAGACTCCTAAGTTAGAGGTTAATTTAATTTAGACTACAAATTTAGAATTGGGGGTCCTAAAGATAAACTTCTAAAGTTAAAGTAGTTACTTAAAACCACTACCATTTTGCCCGGCATGGCAACCATGGACGTGACATCTCCACTCCCGACCGGCGTGACCCTTCTAGCTTGAGAGATCTGTGAGCTGTGCTGACTGAGCTCTGGGCAGGGGGGTTTTTATGCTATGAACCGGAAGTTCGCGCAGACGGGCAGGAGAGCTGCGGGGGTCTGATTGGCTGAGGGCCTTGAGAACAATGGAACGTGGGAGGAGAAGTCGGTTTGACAAAGGGACTGGGTGCAGAGCCGTTTGAAGGAGTAGGGACATGTAAAGATAGGCCTGTTTAAGTTTTACTCAAGTGAACTTTGGGAAATAGGCCTTTACTTTGAAATACTGACTATGGAATGAATATTTACATGTTTGTAACGTGAGTAGGCTCTGGTTAAAGCTTAGTACTTTGGCTTGGGTAATACATAAAGCATTACTATTAAATTTTACAAGCTTTAACTAAACACTGCAGTGTTATACACCACAACTAGTTTTGGCTGGGGATTTGAGGATTCGGATTTTTAAGCACAGTTTGACTTCGGATTGCTTTGGGAACAGATCTTTACAAGTATCTAATTGGTTTTTGGTTTTTAATTGAAGGACAAGCTAATAGAAACATTCGGATGGGTCCGGTCGGAGTTTTAGTAGAGATTTAAAACAAACATATATACACAAAAATTTGTGTCCGGTGATTGCCGATGTCGAATTAGTTCGAACTAATGGTAGCGTTTGGGGGGCAAAAGATTATAAAATAAAGTATAAAAAGGATAAATAACTTTGAAGTTAAAGGACAGGTAACGATCGTGGTGGAAATTTTTCATAAAAGTTGCTGCAGTTCAACACAATAAAAAAATATCACACTTACAAAGTTGTCTGTACAATTAAATATGAGGTTAAGTACCTTCGTAGAGGAAGCCCCTCCTAATAAACACTAAGCTAATGTCTTTGGGCTTTTTGCCTTAAAATAAAAGTAATGAAAATCGAGAATACAAAGTACAAATTTACAATAATGGCGGCCATGACGAAGGAGCGCTGCGGTGATTTTGAAGTTGTTTTCAAATAGCGATAATGAAAGTTTATGATGGAATTCTTGAAGTTTGGCTTCCTGAAGACTTAGACAATGTGTTTGGCTATTAAACAGTTCAAAGATGGGCCGTTTCTGTCCATTATTAAAAATTTGGCTGAGGGTTAAAGACCGAGGTCTTTTTGGCCTTTTGAAGCGCTCAAGAAAAAAAAATGTTCCATGAGTTTTTTCGGCGGCCCGGGTTTACAGTTTTTGCACTCGTCAGTTAACCCTTAGAACACTATGGGCCGAATATTCGGCTCTCCCGATCGCGTTCCTACAATACTAAGAGCTGGAATATCGGCACCAACTTTAAGCACTTCTAAAATAAAACTTATTGCCGATAGTCAATCATGTAAGGGATAACGCTAGCCAATCACCTTAGGGTTAAGCCTAAAATGTTAGCATCTCGCGCAGCGGGTAGATGCCGTTTAGCCACTGTTGATTAGCATAATTTATGCCACAAGTGTAGTCTGCATGTTTTTAGCCCCAAAAACAAAAAAAACCATGCAGTGAATTTCGCAGAAGATCTTGTTGGCTTCAAAAATATTTGGAGAAGGAAGAAAAGGTCAACATCCGTTGGTTCTTAAAGGGGGCGTCCCAATAATCGACGAGAACCGAATACGAGATTGCAACGTTGTATATTCTACCATCTTCTTCACCCCTATGTAATCTTGGAACATTTTGAATTTAATATTTCGACGGTTGCATTTTCTCGACCTTTTTCGAATTTGGCTTCGTAGATGGAAATAGTATGACCGATAGTGAGACACATGAAAGTTTATTTCAATCAGTATCATGTCCCTTTTTCAATAATCTCGCATCTTCCCTATCAATAACATTATGAGTAGAATGTTAAGAAACCATTAGTGAGGCATGTTTGCAACAGTTTTAAGGATCGACTGATACATAAAAATTCCGATCCGAAATCGATTTTTTTTTTTTTCCCCCCACTCCGATCCGATACAGATACCGTTACAGATATCAATACACTGAAAAACGGTTACTGGATCTATTTTGAAACTCGTCATTAACCAGGGTTGGAAAAAATCATGATTTTTTTGCAAAAAATCCAAATAATCGATTTTTTTGATAAATTTTAAATCAATGATTTTTTTGATTTAATCAAATTTTTCCAAAACTTGAGTAAACATTATTTAAAAGTTGTGGAACACCGCATACACAAAAATAACTTGAAAATTATTGTAGTAGTAGTAGGCTACAAGTGCATATTCAAAAAGTTTCAACAATAATTGTGAGAGATAAGTAGGCTATTGTTTTGTACTCAAACTTCTACAGTAGTATTATAGAACTTAGTACAAGTAGTATATTGTTTAATAGGCCTACTCATCATCCTTCACCAATGTCGGTCGCCACTCGCCAAACGACGATAAAAATTCAGCAGTTGGCGACTTGGTTTTTGGAGCTACTGGCCAAAATGGCAACTGATTAACAAACCCTGTTGCTTAAATTGTCATATCTCGGGAACCGTATTAGCTAGAAGCAATCGGTTTGCAGCGTTGCGTGCAGAATTACAAGGGCTCTCCAACCAAGTGTGCAACAATGTTGCTAGCCACGTTAGTTGATTGGAGTGTTAGATTAATGCAAACAATATTTAAGCATTAAGTAGTAGCACACCTGCTAAATTGTTTCTACATGGCGAGGAGGTAATGGACAATGGCGAGTGCATTTTAATGTCTACCGGCCAAATGGCGAGTGTCACACAATTCACATTCGTGAAGATTGCTACTCATAACATTTTCAACAGTAATTATAGCTACTTAGTAGGCTGTTGTTGTTGTATGAACTCAAGACAGACTCAACAGTAAATTTACAAGAACTTAGTACTAGTCGGCTACTGTATTACACTCAAAGCAGCCGTTACAATAAGTAACTAGCCTAAATTACAACGTATAAGGCTAGAGTTTCACGCTCAATGTAGCTTCAACAGTAATTACGGGAACTTGATTGGCATTCATATACTCAAAATATATTTTCATGAATAATTGGGTCTTGTCATTTACTAATTGCTGTTAGTCAAAGACACTTTTGCTTAATTTCCTGTAACGTTTTTGGTTCATAGATTTAAACAACACTAAATCGACAGCTTAGCCCAAACGATTTTGAAGTTTGTATTGCACCAGTCCAAACAATGAAAATACCCTTTCCACATGTGCAGTAGCGGCTGTTGCAGTGTGTAACTTTTCTGCTACATCGATCACCTCCTGGTCCACTTTGTCGGACAGTGGTCCACCAATCGACTGGCTAGACCGAACTGACAATGTTTTGGCTGAGCATATATTGAGAGAATGGTTTGGCTTTATCTTTATCTTTATATTTAATGAGCAATGGAACTATATTTGGATAGCCTTCATAGCCCAATTAATCATTGTGCCCCTCTTCCGTAAGTCTTTACCCATAACAGATTGAGTCAAATAGCGAGCTAGTGTTTAGAGCTTGCTGGAAATGTTTTTGCTTATTTATCGTATTTTGTATATTTCTTATAGTTCTGCATTAATTTCATTTTTAATTTTAAAATGATTTAAATCAATGATTTTTATAGATGATTTAATCAATGATTTAATCATTGATTAAATCATTGCCAACCCTGTCATTAACACTCTTACATAGACTAGTTCGAAACTCATTTTCGCTCACTTTCAAAAAGAAGATATTAATTATACCTTGCGAATTTTCGACAGAAGTACTTCTGCGTTCCTCAGGCACCCTAAGTTTTTGGCTTTTCTACATCGACACAACTGGCTTTTCGAACTTGACAACCATTGCGGTAAACGTTGTGGCCTCCTGCATTTTCGATGCATCGCTCTTGCTTGTCGCGTTCACTTGTTTTCAACCACTTGCGCTGGAGCAGGGAATCAAGGTCTTTTCGTATAAGGTGCACAACATTCGGGTTTGACGGCCCCTGGATGTTCATCATTGGTACTGAATGTCTTCTGTGGTGATGGATTGCAATCGATTCTAGGCACCCCAGGTGGGTGTCTCTTGCTGTGTTTGAGCTGACTAGTGTTTCTGTTTTTTCCCATCCTATATAATGTTCAGTGTCCATGCAATGGAATCCAATGCTGTTGTCTCCCACTTCGTTCCTGGTGTCACTAATGCGTTGGCCAATTCTCGTTAGCACTCCTTTTCTCGTTTCACCGATGTACACAGCACTGCATCCATTGCATGGGACACGATAAACACCTTCTCTGGTATTAACCACATTTCCCATGGTTTGCTCATCTTTAACCTTTTGAGTCACTCGTTCATCACTTTCACTCTGTGATTTTCTTCTTTTCATCACCAGTAATTTACGATTATTGCTTTTTATAAAGAAGGTGGTAAATCCGTTCTTGGAGATCATACTTTTGACTTTATCACTCACGCCTTCCAAATAGGTCAATCCCATTCTCCATTTTTGTTCCATTTTACTTTCGCGCATCTTATTGCATGTTTGATTCTTAGCAATTACTTTTGCCTTTTTAATCTGCGCATTCAGGAGGCCTCCCGGGTAGCTAAGTTGGATAAATCTTCCTTTTGCTTCCTGAACATGTGGAGTTGCTGAAGAGATGAGTGAATTCATTAAGGGAGATGGCCTTAAGTTATTCCTTAGGGTGTCCTGATGAATATGAGATGCCCCTCATAGTCGTTGTGGGCTTTCTGTATGGTTGGAAAGTAACTTTTCCACTTTCAGTTCTCGAAATCAAAACATCCAAGAAGTGGAGGGACCCTTCCTTTTCTTCTTCCATGGTAAACGACAGATCTGGATGCCAACCATTCAATTTTTCACACACACACAACAAGTCACTTCTTTTTAACACCGCACCCACATCGTCCACAAATTGCTTCCAGACACGAATTTCCAATCGGCTGTAACAAATGAAGGAATCAAGATGTTGCATGACCATTTCGGCGATGATCGGGGAGCTTGAGTGTCCCAAGTGCTCCTCCCTTGGTTTGCCAGAACACCCTACCACCAAATTCCACATATATCGACGAGAGGAGCACTTTTAACAGTGCTGTGTCACGCTCAAACACTTTCCGCAATTTTTCTAAGCTCACGAGACTCCTCCAACATATCTAAAATGAGTCTATGTGACAAACTCGGGAAGAGCTTCACAACGTCAAAAGATACCATGACATATTCTTCATCAAGTTTCCAGAGCTCAACAAGGAGGGTGACCACCCAGTCAAGCTTTTGGGCCATGCCTCCTTTGGCTAAAGTTATGAGGCGTCGTGGGGCTCCTTCTTTGTGTGTATTGACTCTAGAAAATATTGTGGGTAGGCATTGTGGAGCTCTGCGAGTTAATTCTGTCATCTCTTCTTCTGTAGTGAGGCCTTTATTAAATAGGCGTTCGATGCTGAATGTCAAATCTGAAAGTGGACGGTTTCCTAAATTCCGTTCCGTTTTTTGGCACATTCCAGACGAAATTATTTCGTGCAACACCCTTTCGTCATGATCGTCACGCTCCAGGATCACTGTTAGGTTTGCCTTATCTGCCTTGCAAATCGTAATCGATTCCCTGTTTCTAAGTTTTTGAATGGTTTCGGCTTGGTAGCCATTCGAAAACTTGGAAACAGGGAATCGATTACGATTTGCATGGCAGATTAGGCAAACCTAACAGTGATCCTGGAGCGTGACGATCATGACGAAAGGGTGTTGCACAAAATAATTTCGTCTGGAATGTATAAAAAAAACAGAACGTAATTTAGGAAACCGTTCACTCTCAGATTTGACATTCAGCATCGAACGCCTATTTAATGAAGGCCACATTACTGAAGAAGAGATGACAGAATTAACTCCCAGAGCTCCACAACGCTTACCAACAATATTTTCTCAAGTCAAGACACACAAAGAAGGAGCCCCACTCATCCTCATAACTTCAGCCAAAGGAGGCATGGCCCAAAAGCTTGACTGGGTGGTTTGTGGACGATGTGGGTGCGGTGTTAAAAAGAAGTGACTT